>CAPT01000017.1:0-36615 GCA_001039675.1 Nakaseomyces delphensis CBS 2170
AAAAAAAAAAAAAAAAAAAAAAAGTGAACAAATTATAAGGGGCACCGAAACAATGAAGATCAAGAAAGTAAACCTTAAAACTCTTATATAAACGGAACAGATATCGAGTTCAAGGGTCCTCCCGTTGTCTTCGCTTCTTTTCTTCTAGCCGCTGATATGTTAAGTTTTCATAACAAAAGGGAAAAAACTTCACACATAGCATATTTCTATCTTTTGATGGGGTTAAAATAGCATATAACAAAAAAAAAGGTACATTTTATTTTGCCAGTTATCAAGTTATTTTTTTCACCTTTTTTTTTTAGTTACATTGCTTCTCAGCTTACTGTTATACATAATACATTATTATTATTATTATTATTATTATTATTATTATTATTATTTTTCATTCTCAGTTATTGAACTAGGTAATAGTTGTGATCCAAAATCCAATATTCACAACCCTAAGAAATACTAAAGGATTAAAAGTTAAAAACCAAAATAGAAAAAAAAGGTATCACAATTTTTTATTGCCGTTAACTATGTTTCGATCAGAATTGAGTGAGGATATCATTCCAGTTTCTACAAATGAAACCTTTTTAACAAGAAATTTAGATAATGATGGCCACATATATGGCACAGAAAACCTTAGCTTTTCAACTAGTGGTAAAAACAGACGTACATCTTTGCTAAGTTATAAAAGGACAGAAACAGAACAATTCGATAAAAATATTTATAGACAATCACAAATTTGGTCCAAATGTAACGATAACGCCAATGATGAAAATGAAAATATGACAAAAGCTAGTTCAAGTACTCTGTTCAGTTACAATTATAATTTGCCCTCAGTAGGGACATCGTCGATATCCACATGGGATGAAACAGATCAGTATATTAATTTAGCAGATTGCCAAGAAACTGGCCTCGATAAAAATGCCCTGAGTGATTATGACTACGCATTGGAAGATAAATATCAAGAGTTGGGAAAGGATCTTCTCTTCTCCGGTGAAGAATACGATTTCGCTTTATCGGATTCTCCAGCACCAGTATATGTTCCAGCTAGGACGGAACATCTGACAGCAAACTCCTGTGATTTTACTATTTTTGATAATATTGACGATGGTCCAATATGCCAGTCTTTTTGTCAGGACAGCCCGATTACAGTAGGTTACGGCTCCGAAGAGTTAGTACATCCTCAGCCACATCGGTTGATAAACCCAAAGGCGCTAATATCAAACATTGAAAATACTCAACAGAACAATGGTGAAAAGGCAAACAAATTAAAATCAAAGGCATCATCAGCAACGTCATCATTTTCCTCAGTACTTTCCTATAATGTCCATCTACAGAAGGTCATAACTGGAAAGGAACCAATTGAAGAAACATTTACAAAATCAGTTGCAGAACCAGTTATAGAGCCAATTGCAAAACGTAGAGCACGTATTTTGTTGCCACAAAATAAGGCATTACCAAGTGAAAAGAATGAGAAGAAGAATGTCCCCGAGAAGTTGAGATTGATAAACTACCTTACCATTGGAAATTTAAAATTCAAGTACTATTACTATTTTAACCCTGAAGAAGGAAGTCCTATATTGATTCCCGAACATCCACCATTAATGACAGTGGACTTAATAGCAAAAACAGCACTTAATAAAAAAAAAAGGCAAAAGAGAGAAAAAAGAAAGAAAAAAAAAATCAAGTCTCAAAGCGGCTAAACAAAGGGAATATATCTGAAGACCAGACGAAATTCTTAAATGCTCTGAGACTAAAATTAGATAGATATTGCGGAAATGCTTCTGGAAGACGGTCCAGAAGCCAAGAATATTTTGATAAGGTGAGATTCCAAGAAATATTCTACAAGTTCAGTAAAACGTACTTCTAGTGCCAAAAAAAAAAAATTAATCGAAAACTAATCGATACCAACGGGTGAAAATTACTACAGCTTTGTAAGTTATGTAAATCTCGCAAATGAGGCAGTTCTCTTTAAGTACCGAGTTATAAGTAATTACTTTAATACTATCTTACTCTCTCCAATGTGGACGAGAGTTGCATATCATACCTTTCATTTATTTCGATTCACTTATTTATTTAATTTTTTTTTTTTTTTATTTTTCTGCATTTTTGTAAGTTTTCCTCGAACTCGGCAAAATTTCTGAATATCAACAAAATAATAAGAAAACATTCATTGTGAAGAGCCTAGTCTGATGATAAATGCACCACAGCTGCGATAATAGAAGCAACCATATCTATAAAAATAGCAACAATTACATAAGTAAGAAGTTTTTAGACTTTCAGATTGATACTATTTCTATTTGAAGAATAAAAAAAGAATTTTAAAAATATAGAAGACAATACTATAACATATAAATACTGCCAAAACCTAAATGAGTTCAAGTGAGGATGAGGATAATAAGTTCCTGTATGGTTCTGATACGGAACAGAATCTAGTAGAAAGGAAAAGAAGTAGAGATGCGGAGGAAAGTACAGACCAGTCAAAAACAAAAACAGTACTTAAGAGGCCTAAACTGGCGCCTGACGATGTAAGAAACGAAAATGAGAACAGTTCAGAAGAAGAGGAAAGTGGATCAGACAGCGACTCAGACGTGGAATTCATAATTAGTACAGGGCCTGACCCCCATCGTCTCGATTCATCGACGTTTTCGTCTGGGAGCAATAATGCTATCATAGCGGTGACTGATAGTACACCTGCAACAACAAGCACATTATCAAAAGGAGCTGCATCTGCTACAACTGCAGAAATATCGACGTTAAATGCACTGGGGGATACTGAGGTTGCTGGCACTTCAGAAATAGACGAACAGGAACTGGATGGAGCAAATACTGCTGAGCATAAGGATGCGGATGCTATTGACCTTGATAAAGATGGACTCTATAAAGACGAACCAATATCAACCATTGACCCTGAGGTACTGAAAGAAAAGCCATGGAGGCAGCCTGGTGCAAATCTCTCAGATTATTTTAATTACGGATTTAATGAGGAAACATGGATGGAATATCTACATAGACAAGAAAAACTGAGACAAGAATACAATCCGCGGAGAATACTTATGGGCTTAATGGCGCTGCAGCAGCAAGGACGACTAGATCAACCACAAATGAGGGATCAATTTAATAACTCTATGGATAACAAACCTCTGGGTGGTGCTCCAATGTCAAATGATACATCTAATAACCAGAATAATAATATGATGCAACAGTCAAATCCACCAATGCCAAATTTCCCAATGCCCCCAATGTTTGGTGGGTTCCCGCCCTTCATGCCGCCTGGTATGATGGCTCCAATGAACAGAATGGGAAATCAAAATCAAAATCAAAGCCAAAACCAAAACCAAAACCAGAATCAAAACCAAAATCAAAATCAGAAGTAGATATCAACGTTATTATTTTTATGGTATATATTTCAATTTATTGATAGCTAATATTGAGAAACTAACGTTTTGTAATAAAAATATACAATTAATGTCTGTTAAAAAAAGTTACTTTTTAGTAGTTTTAGAAGTAAATAAAATAGAAAGAGCACACTTATTATAGTTCGCTTTCCCTATTTTATAACTCATTGTAAATTAAATTATCAGAGAACCTTTTAACCCAAGGTTGGTGGAAAGCATTCAGTTCAATGATTTCCTTAAGTTTCAAGTACCATTCCTGTTTTTCTTCATGTGAGGCTTCGGCACTAAACGTAATCACTTCGCCATCATCAAACACCAACTGAAAACAGTCATTCATCAAAACCCATGCAGTGAAATTCCTTACAGCTTCCTTATTTGTGGCAATGTCGTCCTTACCGACAATCTTAACAACTTTCAGTAAATTAATATTAATCTTCGCTTTCCTACTTACTTCATGATAACCGGTCAATTCATTCCCCTGAAGCTTGAAATATCTATTCTTCATTTGAGATTTTAGGTCCCCACCTTCTTGTAGTAGGAATCCCTCCATTTTGATTTCTTGTTGATGTCTGTATTTTTTTACAATGTCATGTGCCTTTTTCATTGACACAGGGAATTTTTCTAAATTTGAGATTCTATGGAAGTAACATACATCCAGCATCAGCTTACCAACCTTATATGACGGTCTACGAGGTAAATCATATAACGACGCAGGATCCATTTTACTAGAAGAGTTATTAGCCAAACGTGACCACTTATTTATTAAATCAAATTCTAATGATTTTTGTGTGAATTGACATTGTTTTAGGATATTTTCATCGATGTTGATCTCGCAACGACCAAATGAGCCATCCTTAGCAAACAGGTAATCCCATTCATCCTTATTAGTAGCTCTCTCCACAAATTTAGTTACAGTTTTATATTTCATTTTCCCGAATGGGAATTTCTTGCCCATTGGAACCTTTCTAGTAACTTCAACAATTTCGTTTGCTAATCTCGTGTATTGTAGTTTTAAAGTAATAATATACTTGGCATTATTCTTGTTAATTATAGGTAACTCAAATTCCTTATCAATTGAGATAATGCCGCTGCTAGGTAATTCCTGCCATGGAGTCCGAGCAATGTTTATACCATTGTCAAACTCGAATGAGTATTTAGGTTTATGGTGACTAATTGAATTTAACGACAATTTTGTTGTTCCCGTCAATTGCAAGTAAAGCATTCCTTCGTCAATCAATTTCGCACTAGTTGTACTTTTATTAGGACTTTCTTCATTATTATTTGAGCTAATAGAAACGTTACCAGTTGGAATATTATCTTCTGATTTTGGAGGCCCAACTATAGAAAGTTGCATAGCTTCATCCGCTAAGGTCACCTCCTTCGTGATTTTTGATGGTATTTCTGGTTTGTCCTTGGAATCCTTCTTTGGACTTCGGATGACCTTGAAAGGACTACTAACGTGAGTACTTCTTACCGGCGATAATTTTGGAGTTGATGGTTTCATTTCTTGAGTTTTCTTGTCAGTAATACCGTCCAGATTTATGGACGATAATTCACTCTTGCTTATACTGATATCGCGTCCATTGGCTACAATTTCATCAACTTTCCCCGTAGAAATGTCATTTGCAGATGCTCTTAGAATTCCTAGCCCTAAGTTTTCATCAGATATTGTTTCCTCTTGCTCATGGCATTTTTCTAATTCAACGTTATCAATTTTTAAGAGATTCTTCATGACAGATTGTTGCATCTTATTATTGGTCTCCAGATCGTCTAAGATATCCATACTTTCATGCCATAGTTTTGAATTACTTTTTTGGGTGTCAAACTTATAATCATCCACTCCTTCCTCAAAATCAACTTTTTTATCCATATATTTTAAAATGGTTTCAAAGTCCTCATTATCAGTGGTGTTGCCTTCGATAATGTTTAAATCCTCCATTGTTCCACTTGGAGTAACAAATGTTTGTGATTCTGTTGTTGTTAAAGTCTCGGTGTGACTATGTATTGAAGTCCTCTTTATCTGGTCAATCTCTTTAGGCCCAGATACAACTAGCGACTTTATTGGTTCCTCTGTTTCATCTAACTTTTTTGTAATATTCTCCGTTATGGGTGTAGCAGTCTGGACTTTCCTCTGAGAGTTGAGCTTCTCCCTTATTTTCCTCGATGTGGAACTGTGTCTTCTCATGGGATCTAGTAAACTAGGTAGTTTTTTATAAATAAAATCATCAGATTGGTCATATTTAACATTAGGACTTCCTGGGTAATAATATTTGCTTCGAGACACAACTTTGGGTTTGAATGTATATGCGACTGGGGTAAGAATCGGCGACGGTGTGGAGGTTTTGGTTAATGTAGAATTTAAAGAAAATTGTGAATTTGCACTAACCGCAGGAGATACTAACTTTGTCGACTGTTGTTGAATATGCCAAATTGATAGATAATCAGTTGGCCTTACAGTATTAACTACATTGATAGATTCAGTTGACGTGTCCAGATCATCAGGGAACTCATTGATAGATAATTTTTCCATAATGGGAAGTGGTGGTAAAACTGGTGTAAAACTGGTACTTCCTATGCTGGATATTCTGCTACCTTCCTCGGAAATCTTCCTATTATAGCTGTTACTAGAGATTCTACTCTTATTCTGTATATTTTCGGTCCCATTTGAAGTCTCTGATACTGCAGAACCGTTTTGAATACTAGGAACCCGTTCTGGGATTGAGGGAACAACAATAGCTTCAGTATCGTGTTGATTATGTACATTACCAATCTCATGCTCGACAATAGATCCATCTTCTAAGTGGCTTTTTTCCTCTTCCAGTTGAGTATTCAAAACATTTACCTTTTCTTGTTCATCTATAGGTTCTTTTATTGGCATATATTCGATTGCTTCCTCAATTTGCAAATTTATATCGGAAATTAACACATCTGGAGTCTGAACTGGTTCAGAAAAATCTATCGACATAGCTCCATTCCTATCTTGCTGTTGGTTGGGAATCTTAATTGATTCATCTTTCTTGCTAAAGGCAAGATTCGATCCTTCAGCACTTTGATTACCTTGTTCATACTGCGAAGATTTTTCCAATAACTCATTAAATTCAGCTGTAAAAGAACCGACTTTTTCTTCATCATCTTCAGTACTATCATACTTATTTTCGGCTAATGAGTGGTCGGAATGATCTGGTGTCGCGATCAACTTAGTGTTGGGCGTTGTTGAATCTGTCATAGTTTCCATTTCCAGTTTATCTTTCAAAGATATGGCAGGATCAATATTTGCTGTATCAGTAGCCGTGGAAACCGAATGTTCCGGATCCTCAGCAGCGATTTGATTCTTTTCTAATGTAATTGTTGAAGAAGAAGAAGAAGAAGGTGCATTTTCTTCGGAAGGGATCCTGTCATTATATTCTTTTAGAGGTAGATTAGGAGTATTGACTGAAGAATCTTTATCTAGAGGTTTCAGTGTTTTTTCAAGTGAGGCGCCTGGGTTGTGTTTCGTTTGGCTATCCTGAGAGACTTCCTCTAATGTTTCAACTATATTTTCCTCAGATGGATTCTTCAGTGGGTTGTTTTCGACGGTCGTTGGTGAAGGTGGAGCGAGAATATTTTCTTCGTGATTGGAATCTGCAGTTGGGTCATTATCCTCTGATGAATATGATTCGACCTCTCCTATGGCTAGGTTTTCCACGGATTGCAAAGCGTCGCATATGTCGCTGTTTTTGTAAGGTGAATGTTTTGTTGATGAAAAGGACAGGTCGGGTACGCTACCCAAGGTATCTCTATTATTTCCTGATTTGTGAGAGGTGTCCGACATTGTTTCATCGTCATCGTTGTCAAATTCGTCGTTGAGCGATACGTGGCACTTGTTGAAATTATTTATAGTCTGTGCATTTGTAATTGGAATTTTGGCTGGCGATACCGGTTTCTTGGCTCTGGAGAGCAACTCACGGTCTTCGTTATCCGAGTTTGTGTCATCTAGGTCCAACCCGGACTCTGAGAACACCGTCTTGACCTCGATGAGGTTATCTTCGACGAGGTTATCTTCGCTGTTACCAATTAACGGTTCTGTGGGTTTCAATGCGAAATCGAGTGTCTGTGTGTCATCTTCCCGGTATATATCATGCGAACCAACCTCCTCTTTCAGGTTGTCGATGAGATTGGACCTGCTGGAGGTAGGTGGTAAGATCATATTTTTAGGGCCGATATTGACCCTCTCTGTCTCTTCCTCGGTCAGAGTCGGGGTTTTGGCCAGCAAGCCCTGGCTCTCATCGATATCCTGCTCTTCGTCCCCGCTATCATTGTAAGAGCTGTGGGAATCTGGGACGAGGTCCCGCTTGTGTGTCACCTCTTTCCACCCGTTTCTGACGGCGTTATTCTGGGTGTTATACTCGACAAGCATATCCATTGTCTCATCGCCAATATCCTGCAGTGGCAACGAGTACCTCTTGTGCTCGGGCATCTCCATATCAATCTCCTTCAGAATGGAGTCTACTGTAGTCTCTGCCTCCATTACGTCTAGTTTTGTCCTGCTTTCCTCACTGACTGTAAAATATATACTAATATAAAAAGACTTAAAAATTAAGTAAAATTAAAAAGTAAATAAAAAAAAAACTAGTTTACAGGCAGAGAAAAATGGAAAAGAAGAAGGAAATAAAATAAACAAATACAGAACCCTTCTTTCTTGAGGTCCTTCAATATCCCTAATACAACCAAACAATTATACTATGTCCAAACCAACTATTGATTTGTTTATTCAATTGAAAGGATCGAGAGAGAGAGAAACAAAAGAAAAAAGAAAAAAAACAAACAAACGTTTGTTTTGTTTACACTATTTCCTAATTAGGAATTATCTTTAAAATACTAATTGACGAGAGCCACGTGATTTTATTTAGATCATGTGATGTACCGTATGGTGGTATATCACGTGTACTTAGTATACAATGATATCACATGTGACTAATTCGTAGTTAAATGGTATCATGTGACTGTTCGTAAACAAATATGGTACACGTGATTTCAATAGCACCTTTCACGAAATCGCGAAATTCTTTTTTTTTTATTTTTTGAGAAATTTTTTTTTTAAATTTTCAAAGAAAAAAAAGGGAAATCCCTCAGACACTGCCGTAGTAGAAGTGTCGTATTTTTATGTTGTGTTGTATATATAAATATATTTTCTGGGGGCGTAGAAAACCCTTTTTGGTTCAAAGACTTGTATTTATAACAATAACATGTTTTTTTGTTACACATGTTTATTAATTATTAAGAGTTATACAGAACAAGATAAATTGAGGACGTTGAAGTTCCATTTAAAGGGAGATAGATTTTTATCTTTGGAAATAGACGCTTTCTTTTCTTTTTTTCTTTTTGAGCAAAACTCAAAAAAATAAACCAGAAACAACATACAATTGTCAAATGGAGAAGAAGGACAGCGCGTTTAGCAATATCCCGGAGGTTATAGATCCGGGGATTACGATCCCGATATTTGAGGAGGATGTGGATGCGATGTCGATGGAGCAGCCGCAGAAGCTGGGGTCGTACCGTGCGCGGGCTGGGAAGTTCTCGAATACACTGAGCAACCTGTTGCCGTCGATCTCGGCGAAGCTGCACCATTCGAAGAAGCAGCGTGCAGGGGAGGCCTCTGTGGCGACGGACAGCGGCGGGGAGTCTGGTCTGTCGTCTAAGCCCTCGACGGAGCTGTTTAGCTCTGACAGGCCGCCTGCCGCAATGGCGCAGTCCCACGGGAGCTTCGGCAACTCTAAGAACAGCAGCATGCGGGTGGCGGGTGAGGATATAACCCCACCGAGGGATATGGAGAAACTGGTGCACTTCCCAGAGACCGCGGAGTACTTGATCTCCAGGCCACGTACTTCGAACGATTCCTTCGGGAACAACTTGCCGAGACAAGTCTCGAGGACTAGAAACAATACTATGTCCTCGCAGATCACATCCATCTCTTCAATTGTGCCAAAACCGCTGCCTAACACGGTCTGGGCTAACAATGACCTCGCACAGCAGCAGCAGCAACAGGGCCTCCCACAGATAAACACTTACAACTCTGGTGATATACAACAACAACAGCATTACCAAAACTACATGGATAGTGCTAACAATAATATCAATAATAATAACCTCGCTGTTAATCCTAATGCATGGAACTCTAACAGGCAGCGGTCACACTCCAATGCCTCGAGTATCTACACCGACGCCCAGCAATATGACGGCATGAGCAGATCAAGAGCTGCATCCGACTACGTGGCGCCATCGCATATCCAATCTCATATGCCGTTGGTGGCAGATGAAGTAGACCCGAGATCTTTGAACTGGGTCACCACCGATCCATTGGTGCCACCGATTAACCAGATCGCCAGTCTGTTACCTACTAACACAATTTCAATCTCAAATGTTTTCCCGCTCCAGAAGCAACAGCCACATTTGAACAACGCCATAAATCTGACTAGTACCTCATTGGCCACTCTATGCTCTAAATACGGTGAAATTCTCTCTGCAAGAACCTTGCGTGGTATCAATATGGCTCTGGTTGAATTTGATACAGTAGAAAGTGCAATTCGCGCGTTGGATGCTCTTGAGGGTAAAGAAGTCTCTATGATCGGTGCGCCTAGTAAAGTCTCTTTTGCCAAGATTTTACCGATGCAACACCAACACACTACACGTTTACAACAACAGAACATGCAAACAAAACAGGAGCACACATCTCAACCTTTGTTGCAAGAGCAATTATATAATGGTGCTGTTACATTCCAACAGCAAGGTAATATCTCAATCCCAGTATTCAATCAAAGCCAATACAGTGGTGCTCAAAACAATAGCGCTCAAAACTTCTCACACGCAGGTACTTCTTCCTCTGAAAAGGAGCAATGCCCGTTCCCATTACCGCCACCAGCTTTAACAGAACAAGGCAGCGAGCTAAAGAAGATTGTTCGGCAATTCAACACTGAACAAGATGAAACTAAGGTTAATTCCCTCATTAACAATGCCTTAAAGATTCAGGTAACTGTTGATATTAATAATTTTGGTCCCCTTCCGGAAACAGTACCTAACAAGCAATTTGATGCTCCTAAACTAAGGGAACTTAGAAAGGCGATTGACTCAAATTCATTGTCTGATATTGAAATTGAACAATTGGCTATTGCTATGCTTGATGAATTGCCAGAATTGAGTTCTGACTATCTGGGAAACACCATAGTACAAAAGCTGTTTGAGCATTCCTCTGACATTATCAAAGATATTATGCTAAGGAAGACTGGTAAATACTTGGCATCTATGGGTGTTCACAAGAATGGTACTTGGGCGTGTCAAAAAATGATTACTATGGCAACAACACCAAGGCAAATAATGCTTATAACGGAAGGCATCAGAGATTACTGTACTCCACTCTTTAATGATCAGTTTGGTAATTACGTCATCCAATGTGTCCTTAAGTTTGGCTACCCTTGGAACTCCTTTATATTTGAGAGCATTTTATCAAACTTTTGGACTATCGTGCAAAACAGATATGGTGCGAGGGCTGTTAGAGCATGTTTAGAAGCCCATGATATCGTTACTATGGAACAGACCTTGGTCCTAAGCGCGATTATTGTATTATATGCTGAATATTTAACTACAAATAGTAATGGTACACTGTTAGTCACTTGGTTTTTGGATACATGTGTTTTACCGAACAGACATTCCATACTAACACCAAGATTGATCAACCACATTGTTGAATTATGTAAGCATAGGTTGGCTTCTCTAACAATACTTAAGATCTTGAACTATAGGGGGGATGATGCAGCTAGGAAGGCCATTCTGAGTACTGTTTTTGGTAACTGCGATAGCGACGAACCACAAAAGAACCTGGTTCAGATACTATGTGATGCAAATTATGGACCTACTTTTGTCTATAAGGTGTTATCGATGCCACTTCTTGAGGACGATATTAGGATTCATATTATTGCACAAGTGAGGAAGATTCTAATGGAAAATCCGACTGCTCAACACCACCGCCGTTTGATGGAAGAAGTTGGCTTGGTGGCAACTTCTTCACAGGTTAATCCCAACTCTCAGAATGGGCAGATCAAGCATAGGAAAAGTATTTCTCACGTTTATAACAACCAGGATGTCGCAGGTCACATGAGAGGTGTATCAGTCTCAAGTGTTAGAAGTACTGGATCCAGACAAACAGGTTTAACACCCGCAAAGCCGGCAAATTTCCAAATGCCAAACTTGCCAACAGGTTCTTTGAACACTGTAGTTTCAGGGAATCTTCCAATCAATACTCAAATAACTCAACAGCAACAGCAACAGCAACAGCAAATACTACAAGGATCAATGATATCTCAAACTAATCAACCACAAACTCAAAATGGTATAGGGTACGCTAATTATCCTGGGATGTTTCCAAGCTATCAAGCAAATAATAACGGTTATGCTATGAATGATGATATCGTATCTAAGCTAGATATGCTAACGCTAAGTAATGGAACTCATTTATCTCTCCCTCAATTAAGTGTTACTAATCATGAAAATAGTAGCACAACCTTTAATGATCCTAATGTAAATATGCTGAACAGCACAATGGGCAATAACCCTTCTGACTTCGGTAACCATAGCTCGAACTTATGGAACTAATGAATCTTTTTTTTTCTTTTTTTATGGTATTTTTAAGTTGATCCTTTTTTATTATTATGGTAGGGAACATACTTGGGCCACAAAGGCAATTGCATTTCCATATACCCTTAATTACAAACATTTTTTCTACTGATATGGTTATGATTCCTAATATTCCTTTTCATGTTTTTTTAAAGGTTGGTATTCTGATATATATATATATGTATATATGTATGCATATGCAATTTTATAGACATCATCTTTCATTAAATATTTTGAATCGCAAATTTCCCAGACAGCTATCTATCTCATGTATTCAATTCTGCTGAAGGGATCACGTACCTAGAATTAGGTACTTGTGCAACTATTGCTCGTTTGGCAATGATTAAGCGATGTAAATTCTGCATATTGTCTTACGTCATGGTCTACGAATTTGCGCTTCTTTTGGGGGGACGGGGGAGGATGGAGTTGCTTCAAAACCCAGCAAAAAGGGCTAAGTTTCAAAAGGAATTACCTTGAGATCACGGTATTAAGGTCTGAGTGCAGTCAGAGAAACCCGTTATCGACAAGGACGGATTAGCTTGTAGTATATCTCAGGTGAGATTTTTTGTTTTTGCAATAATAAATTTGTAGGCTTTTAGATATAACAGCCCTAAAAATAGTACCAGAGGTTTTTGAGTCCTTTTTGTGTGACCTGTTAAATATACAAAGGAAACTCTCCGCTACAAGAAAGGGGAAACTGCCTTCAAGATTATTAGATTATAGACGATTGGGAATTTGACTATTAGAGTTGAGGCAATTACACTTTAAGGCAAAGAGATGGAAGGCAATAGAGAAGAAATACAAAATCCTAGGGGTTTGTGGTTGAACTATGGTGGAGATATAGTACGAGATCTGCAAAGGGATAATAACACGGATATAGATGCTCAGAGGCCTTCGGATCTTGAGAATAGAAGATTTGGAGAGAATAATAGAGCACATAGTAGTAGTAGTCTGAACCAAAGCATGACTGTTTCAGCGATACTGCAGCCACAAATTGAAGGCAGAGAAAATCACACTACTGAGGCCAATGTGCCGATGCCTATAGGAGAGGATGTAAGTGTGGTGATGGACAGAAGTAATCCAGGTAGTGTTGAGAGCAGTAGAGGCGGTGTGATGCCAGATGGTGAAAGGTTTATGAACATGAATAACGTTGATATTATAGACTACGATGCGCCTGCAAAGATTTTTGGTGACATGGATATTAATAGGCTGTTCTATGATCAGAATCTGTCTAGTCTTCATGCAGAAGATATCATTAAGTTGCATAACTTCAAAGAGATAGTGCATAAGAAGATAGAGAACTTCGTGAAAGTTATACAAAGAAGAAGAGAGAGTATCCTCCAAGAGATAGAATCTGGAAATAAAAGATTGGAAGGTATCGATATCGAAACTTCGATGGGTGCTATGGCCTACTTAAATAAATTACAAAGGGTTAGAATTAGTGCTCTAAAGTCCGAAACCATTGAATTGCAAAATATCCGAGTCCAAATTGTGAGTATAATAGATGAATATAAGAAAGCAATGGCAGAATATACAAAATTGTTGGAAGACGGCCGTAACGCTGCTAACCCTACTCCATATTTTCAAAGATGGATTGAGTCTTTGAATCCCGAAGAGATTACAGGTTTAAATAGAGAACTCCGTGAGTTACAAAACTATTCAAAACAATTGAATTTCCAGGACGACTTATCTCAGATTATTCCCCATGTAAATAATGAACAACATACACTCTTTCCACTACGTTCTCTACCGTCTGAGATTCTGCATCTAGTGTTAGACAAGATTTCCCAAAAATCAGATATAGTGAATCTTTTAAGGGTTTGCAAGCTATGGGCGCTAATAATTGTAAAAATACTATACTATCGCCCACACATTAATAGGAAGCATCAGCTAGAATTATTTATGAGAACTATGAGACTGAAAAGGGACGAAACTGTCTTCGATTATAGGACTATGATTAAGAGGCTAAACTTCTCATTTGTTGGTGATTATCTGCATGACGATGAATTGTATAGTTTTGTCGGATGCCGAAATCTCGAAAGATTGACATTAGTGTTTTGTAAACATATCACGAGTGCGCCCGTCGCGGCGGTATTAAATGGGTGTAAATATTTACAAAGTGTAGATATTACAGGTATCAAGGAAATATCTGATAATGTCTTTGATACGTTAGCTGAAAGCTGTAAACGTGTTCAAGGTTTTTATGTCCCTCAAGCTAAAATGGTGTCATATAAATCACTAGGTAACTTCATATCTAACGCACCAATGCTAAAAAGGATAAAAGTAACCGCTAATTCTAATATGAATGACGAACTTGTAGAAACGCTGGCTGAGAGATGTCCACTTTTGGTCGAAGTCGATATCACATTAAGTGCTAACATTCATGATGAAAGCCTTTTGAAACTGTTCATGAAACTGACTCAGTTGAGAGAGTTTAGGATTACACATAATACTAACATTACAGACAAATTCCTTCTAGAGTTATCGAAAAATGTTAATCAGTTGCCTTCGTTGAGATTATTAGATTTATCTGGGTGTGAAAACATAACCGATAAAACAATAGAACGTATTGTAAAACTGGCTCCAAAATTAAGAAATATTTTTTTAGGGAAATGCAGTAGGATAACTGATCTTTCTTTGGTACATTTGTCAATACTAGGAAAAAACTTACAGACAGTTCACTTTGGCCATTGTTTCAACATCACAGATAGAGGTGTACGCGCACTAGTCAAATCATGCCCTCGTATACAATACGTCGATTTTGCTTGTTGTACAAACTTGACAAATCATACTCTCTACGAATTATCCTATCTGAGTCGATTGAAGAGAATTGGTTTGGTTAAATGCTCACAAATGACAGATGACGGTCTTTTGAATATGATTGCGTTGCGTGGTCGGAATGATACACTAGAAAGAGTCCATCTCTCTTATTGTTCAAACTTAACTATATACCCGATTTATGAGCTTTTAATGGCATGTCCAAGATTGTCTCATTTATCACTGACCGCTGTTCCATCTTTTCTGAGACCTGATATTACTGCATTTTGCCGACCAGCACCCTCGGATTTTAGTGACAACCAGAGACAAATTTTTTGTGTTTTTTCGGGAAAAGGAGTTCATAAGCTCCGTCATTATTTAATGAGTTTAACAACTCCGACAGATGGGCCCCAGATTGATGTTGGCGATACATTAGAACAGTACGTTATCTCTAAGCATTTGTTGCGCCCCGGCGAATATCTCAATGATGGTATTCGAAGGATTACAAGCGAGTTGAATCAGGATTCAGCGGCAATATTAGCTGCTACCGGCTTGAACCAAATGAATGGCATGAATAGTGATTTTCCATTTCAAAATATCGACTTTGAGAGATTAGACCAAGTATTCAACTGGATTGAAATGCCTTTTGATAGTGTTCAAATGACCGATATAGAAATTCAAGATCTCCTATCAAGGGTTGATAAGGATTTTTGCGATGACCCATTTGATGAGGATACGATTACTCGTGATTCTGTTGTAGCTCCTGGTGCAAACACAGGATTGAATAGTGAATTATGTCACATTGTTAAAAAATTCCACAGACTTGATGATCAAATTTGCGATTTCGAAGTCAATGTTTCTAGTCTTGCAAGGGTTCAATTTCAATTCACTGGGTTTTTGCTTCATGAAATGGCACAAGCCTATATGAATATGGTTGAAATCAACAGACAAATTTGGCATATACAAAAGACTGCGCTGGAAGCTGGTGTTCAATCGGACTTAAAGGCACTTGTCATTTGGAGAATGTTATTCGTTGATAAATTTGCAGCACTCTTATTGAAATACCAGGTCTCGACAGTAGTATTACGTCTTTATTTGAAAGATAGTATCACTTTATTGACTAGACAAAGAGAGCTTTTTCTGGCACACCAAAGGACACCTTGGAACCCGACAATTGTTGAGGAAACACCGGATTCTAATTACTGGCAGCTAGTTGGTGACAGAATTCAATTATTACCGGAACAAATGCACACAATGCAATTTGGGTTGAGAAATCCGCAGGAAGCAAACGCACAACAGCAAAATGAAGGTGAATCGCAGACTGAGGAACGGTCAGAAACCCCAGATGACGATGTTATTATCGAAGATTTTTAGGTAGATAGAAAAATAATACAGATCTTTTAAATATCGGCTTATAGTATAGTCCCTTAACTGGTAAGCAGTTGCAGGCTTCGTGGTCTAACTGCGGTTACTAATTAAGAATTAAAAACGGTATTTACTAGCCATTATTTTATATTCCTTTTGTTTTAATTCTCCAAGCATTTGTATATCTCGATTAGTTCTTCATCAGTAGCAAGACCATCAATATATTGTTTCTGAATATCAATACTTTTAGACACCAAAGATAGCTTTTTCTGGACAGACTTTCGGAAGTCGGCTTTAACATTAGCTACTTTATCCAAAATCCAATTTTGAAAGTTCATATTCAACTCATTAGGTGGAATTTGATTTATAAAGTTTTCAACTTCACCATCGATATCATTTTTCAGTGTACTATTAGTACGGTTGATATAAAGAAGTAAATCATGAAAGAACTTCTTGATGATTTTTGTGTCCTTATCTACTGCCAATATGTTACTATAGAGTTTTGAATCACCAGAGTTTAAACTTATTCTTTCGTCACTAGAGTGTAATGGAACGCTTGTACGTTCAGTTTCTATTCTACTAGGTGACCGCGCCGAAACACTTGGTTCTCCTTCATTTTCATCAGGTGACGCACTAAATGGAACTGGCTTGTCTGGGTCACCGCTGGCAATTTCCTTTGGTTTCCACTTAAGTGGTGTCCCCATTTCTACTTTTGAGGTATCAATTTCTGAAATATTTCCGACTGTTTCATTGTTATTTGTATTGAGTTTTTGTTCTAGGTCCTTTTTATTAGAGTTGCCTAAGCCTAAGCCTAAGTTCAAGTTCTCCTGGACTTTTCTTACGCTTGGTAGATGTAGATTCCTTTTCTGAAAGTGCAGACTGGGAACTTTCTATTATATTCCTATCATGCTTTTCCTGTGACAATTTATTATATGTTTGTATATTACTCTCATCAGGTGAAGCATTGTTATCTTTACGTGTATCGTTGGCAGCTTTAATATTCTTTCCTTCAATAGTAGAAAAAGCATCTTTTTCTGGAGAATCATTGTACACTGTAGTGGTCTTTAAATCATCGGACGGAACAATGATGGCTGGGTTGTTAAAATCTTGTGATGAAACGCTTGCGATTGGGGAGGGAATCACACTAGATTGAGGGCTATCCAACTCAGAAGATCCATTCGTATCATTAATAAAATTATTATTTTCCTTCCCAAGATTATTTGATACTACTAGCGCGCGTTTCTCTGGGGTAGCTGATTTCCTCGGCGTCTTGAGAAGACTAGTTTCTGAGTTCTCATTTAATGCCTCATTCTTTTTATTATCTGGGGTAATTGTGGTAGGCGATGCTGCATTTATTTTAATGGGAGAACTTTGCGGTGACCCGACTTTACTAGAAAACTTTCTTGTCGAATCCAGTTTAATCGGAGATTGTAATTCTGGTGGGATTGAAGGTTGTGGTATATCAAAAGCGCTTCCTTGAATGCTAAAGCTAAAGTCGTCAACGCTATCATCGAGTAATATGTTTTTTCTTGACAGTTCCTTTTTTCTATTATAATGTTGCTCAAAATTTATAAAAGGTACTTTTTCCTCGTTGGAATCGGATTCATGCGTAACATTGATAGAATTATTCAAGTCTTTGATATGGACCGGTGATAATTTCTTAAGTTTTCTAACCTTGCGAGGCGGTTCTTGGTGGTGGAGTTTCGGATTAGGATCAAGTTTACCATTCAATTTTCGTTTGGTTTGTGTTGGGTGTTTGTCGCTATCACTATTCAGTTCCCGATCTGATTTATCATCTGATTTATCATCTGATTTATCATCTGATTTATCATCTGATTTATCATCTGATGAGCTATCTGATTCGTTACTGAATGTAGGATCATCATCGACATCAGAAATAACCTCGGCAGAACTTTCATATTCTAACGAGATTTCATCTATTTCAGTGGTATGTTTTTCGTGTAGACTATTTTCTTCGGAGACGTTATTTACTAAATTCTCTTCAGAAATAGCCTTTAATAACTTCGTATAAGCTCCAAGATTCTCCTTTTTGTACCAATCAAAGAAGTAGCATCCAGTTTCCTTGCACAGTAAGTAATGTTTACGTAAAGCATCGTCTGTATTAGTACCATCGACCTCGATTAGAATCTGCGAATACGGGCAAAAACATACATCATTCTTTAAACCTTTAGCCGTGTTCTGAAAATTTGTCAAAGATATGTTGTAATCTATCAAGCCAGCTTGAAAGAGTGTCTCAATATCTTCATCAGTTTTATTCCCCCTGTTAGATTCAAAAGATATTCGTGAATACTTTCTGAATGCGTCGCCCAATGGGTCGTTGAAGGTCTCCACTGTAGCCCAATTTATAACTTTTTTTTCACTGTATTTAAGGACCAATGTCGCGTTATCACATCCAATTCCTTCATTATGCGCCTTCAGTATATTGTAAATAGTTTCCAATTTCCGTTTTCCCTTTGATCTGTGGCTCCGTAAGTCACCGGTGACTCGGCCACAGTACACACACTGGACTGAGTCCTTCTGTATTGATCCTGTGGTTGGATCCTGTGTGGGACAATAATAAAACCCAAGAATTGCAAGCAGATCATCGGGAATGGCAGTGTATCTCCATTTAACACGCTTACCAGCAACCACCTGCTGTTCTTGAAACGTCTGTAACCTTGCACTGAGCAGCTTCATTCGGCCCATGGTTATCCTGCCTTAAGTTCCTACAGTGTACGGCTTATTATTCTGGATATTGTTCGACGATGTCAATGGATAAATCGTCAGGTTTTAATGGTCTTTGGTAGAAACTTTTGAATCTTTTTAATGCTCCCAATAAATTTTTTTTTTAACTTAAAGTAATTTACAAAACACAAATCGAAATTTTGAATGAAGACACAGGTGAAAGATAAAGTTGAAGATAAAGGGCTGTGCTGTTGACAAGAGAGCTTTGAGGTTACATTAATAGGGTGGTAACTAACCGTAGGACTGATAAAAAGCAAATTTTGAAAAGGGGATGAGAGATCTAGCCCGTGAGAGGTTGCTTACCGTGATGACCACTAAGGTCTACACCCAGTTCGACCCCGAAGAACTTGTGGACTTATACAATGAGTTGTCGCTGCGCATGGGTGCCATTGAGCGGTCTCAGGAAGCTAATAACGTCTCGCTAGTGGAGATGTACTTCTATGTGTGCTGTTTCCTTGGCAGGGACCAGGAGGCGGACTTGGTGTTCAAGAGACTACGGGACAGGTTTGGGGACAGCTCGCCAAGGATCCGTGTGATGAAGGCCACGTTACTGGAGATTAACGAGAACGACGGCGTTGCAATGGAGTACCTAGAAGATTTACTGAAGAAGATGGAGTACGATGCCGACAGTACCAGTTATTTGATGTTGTCGAAGAAGTTGTTGGCGATCAAGCTGAGGAATAACAAGAACAACGAGGTACAGATGTTGAAGGACACTCTGGACCTGATTGAAAAATTTCCATTGGATCCCGAGTTGCAATGGATGTGTGCTGACCTGTACGTGGCTACCGCTGAATTGTCGAAGGCCATTTTTTGCATTGAAGAAGTCATACTCGCCATGCCATTCAACTACGTTGCGTTTGCCAGAATTGCAGAGCTGCTCTACTACAGATATATCCGCGAGTTCGGTGACAAGCACTCCAAGAAGAGGAAAGAGGGTGTGCCTTTGCTAGAGCAGGCTTTGGAGAACGCGCTGAGAAGTGTAGAGCTAAGCGAATTGTTCTTGAAAGGCTGGACCCTTGTCGCAACCATAGCCAAGCAGTTAGAAAACAAGCAACAACTACTGAACTTGTCACAGGCGAAGCTACAGGAGATCAATGAGACTTCTAACCCAGGAGACTCCAGGATTGCCAAGAAGTTCCTACAGAAACTTTTCTAGAGAAAAGAATTAAAGATAAATAGAATAATATCTTTTAGGTATGTATCATATATATATTAAAAATAAAACTAAAAAAACTCTATTACATGATGGTACAACATGTGGCCACGTCCTGATCCAGAGCGGCGCTCATAGTGTCTCTGAAATGGTTAGTCCCTGGTGGTGGGTACCCCCATAGCTCAGGCAGCGCATAATCTTTCCTCCCTGTGGTATAGTTGATGAGACTGAGGCAAGCGTTGGATGCTGTTATCCTGTCTCTGTTCAATTCACTTCTCAGCTTGTCATTGAGCTCATAGATACGCTTCAGCTTCAATTGCTTTATTTTCAAATCCAATTGTTGTTGTGGGTCCATTTGAAGCTTGTTCGTCGATTGGAGGTGCGGGGAGGGTTTGCTATGAGTGGTCTATTAACCAAAACATCATGGGCCAAGCAATTATTGGGTACTGCCAATAAATACGAAAGTAGCGATACTACAACGGGCAATTGGGACTAACATTTATATAAGGTTTCGTCGCCGTCAGTTGAGGCTGCCCGACCTCAAATAAAGTGAAATGTTGCTTACCACGGGTCCGTTAACACATGGCTGATTCTATCTCTGTAGGGGACTCCGGGGAAGGAAACAAAAATTTGGTGACTTTACAACAACTTAAAAGCCACTGTCAACCGATTTCCACCAGTTTGCTACGTTTTTTGGTATATCGCAAGCTGTTAAGAACCAATCATCATGGAACATCCTGCGTATACGTTAAGTGCTTTGACCACTGTCGGTGGTATCATGGGATATATGCGGAAGAAGTCTCTTCCATCCCTATTTGCCGGTTTAGCCTTTGGTGGTGTGTACGCCATCTCTGGTTATTTGCTACATATGAACAGGGACTACGGCTTGGAGCTTGCGTTGGGCACCTCCGTTGCGTTGGCAGCATCTGGTGTGTTGCGTGGTGCGCTCAGTGCGCCTTTGAAGCCTATACCTGTATTGTTGACTATCTGCGGTGGTACTGGTTCGTTCTATTACTTCCGTAAATATAAGGAATTCTATCCCTAGGAAAAGGGTTTGAGGGACTCTCAATTATCTGAGCCTGTATATAGATATATATTCAATTACAAATGTCTACTTTTTATGTAGTTTAGGAGTTAAAAACAATGAAACAATAATTTTGGAACAATGTTCTTCTATCTACTTGGAAATGGGTCCTTCTTACTTAGGACCATGCATCTTTGGCTGTGTGACAGGTAACCTTTGATTCTGCCATTAGCTATGAGGTTAGCAACTCGGCATTCCAGTTCGTCCCACAGGTCGTCGTTCTTCTTTTGTATCTTGCGTTTGCTTTTAGCGGTGGCCATGTCCTCGTTATCCTGTGCCCTCGAATGGATCTTGTACCCTGCTGCCACAAACTCCAAAGGCAGTATGCTCTTGTTTTCGTTCAATTTGTAACATATTTTAACAAGCCTGAGCAACACGAGCTCTTTGATCAGTAACATTGCAGAGTAAGTACCGTGCCTTAAATAACTGACGGTGTGGTCCTTTATCAGGTTATTAAACACAACGGTGTCACCGTTTTTGTAACATTGGTACAGCTGTTTGCTATCATAAGGATCTTGTTCTTGCTCCTCTATTTCTTGAGTTCTATGTTCTTTAATTGGGATATTTATGTGCACAAGTTTGTTATGTTCAGTAAGCATGGTGAATTGTGCGTAGAGATGTGCAATGCGTTTGAACCAAAGATCGTTGACATATTTTTTTGGATATTCCACTATAGAGGCTTTAATATGCTGGTGTGCAGTGGGATATTGGAACAAGTAGCAACCGTAATATTCCCCGACGAAGTAATTGAAGATCACACGTTGGCTCCTGTGCCTGTTCAGTAGTTTGTTCTTGTTCAGGCGGTCAATGTTAGTCATCCCTGTGCTCTCTAAAACTTTAATCAAGTTCTTCATCATGTCTCTGTTCTTCAACATCTTATAGAACATCATTTCTAGATTCGCAAAGAGTATACATCCATTGCGTTTATTCTCCTTCACGTCAGGATTCTTATCATTAAGGCATATCATGAAACTTCTGTGTATTACACGAATACATTCCTCCCACAACATTTTCTTGGTGTCAGTTTGCATGTACTTGCCCATATCTCTTATGAAATTCGTGATGTCTCTACATAACACATAAACTGGATAAACTAGCCACACACTGTCATCGTTACGTTCGAGTATTTTGTTTAGGTTACGCAACACCTCCTTCAGCGTATCAAACACCTCTCGTACCTTCGAATAGACTTTCTTTTGCTTGTTACGCTTCAAGACCTCTTCACTACCTAGAGACCGCAGTATTCCCAACTCGGAATTCAACTTCAACGCTAATAAAATGTCATAAACCGTGTTCGCATCGCTGTACCTGGCTTGTTTAGGTTGGGCACCAGATAGGATTATCGCCGTGGAACTATCAGGCGTTGATTCACTCAATTTGAACCCAATGAACTGGAGGAACTCCTTCGAGTACTGTTTCCTATCGAAGCAGTCAACGAATTCAGTGTAATTCATTGGAGCGGGGCTGCTTATAAGAAAGTTTTATGGTTATTTTTTGAATTTTTACTTGTATTCGCATTGCATTGTTCTTTATTTTATTTCACTTTGATTTTTTTTTGTTTTTTCACTTCTTGAAGATACCCATTGATTAAATCACATTAGATCGACAGAAATCAATCCAGAAGCAAGATAGTCAATACGCAACGAATTCACCAAACAGCTACAATGGCGGAACGAGTGGTCAGTAACCCAATTGCACTGCAGAAGCTTTCACTGGTGGATAAACAGAGACAGCGGAATAACAATGACTCCTCCAAGGCTGAGAATACCACAACTTCTGAGGACAACGAGCATGAAGTAACTCGTCCAGTATCTGCTGTTGCGGATGAGACTCAGAGTACACCCACGCATAGGACAAGGCCTGTGGTGCCAATCACGAGTCCTCGTAAGCCCGCAGCCGATCCGAAGCCAGAATTACCAGCCGATGATGAACATGATGATTTATTGAAACTGGCATCGAAACAACGTGAGATATTTGAACTAGAACAGAAATTGAAACAACGGAGGCAGGAATTGAAGCAGATGGAGGAAGAGATTGGACGTAAGCTGGGCTTACAGTCTTCCAGTGGGGGCAACCAGCAGGATGGCTTGAGGAGCATGTTACAGAAAAGGTTGGAGGAGGTGAACAGGTCTCCTAACATTATAAGGACTAAGAAATCGGTGAGTAACTTGCTACAGCGTGGCAATGCGCTCCTGAACGATTCTCAGCCAATAACTCGTGAGAACAGCATTCGTGAGAACAGCGCTCACGACGCAGCTCAAACAAAACTTCCGCCCAGCCAGAGACCTCAACAGCAGCAGCAGCAGCAGCAGCAGTCAAGACCTCCTCCGGTGCAACGGAGACAGGCTCCACGTCCACCACCGAGGAACAACAGTAACGGTAGCAACAGACCGCAATCCTCGTTCTTTGGCAGAATCGTGGACAAGTTCCACGAAATGAACCGCGAGGAGGCCGACTTTGACAAACACAGCTACAGTTCCCACAAGGATAAGTACTACATCGGCGAGACCTACGGCTACGACGATGAAATCGAAGACGACAACGAGCAGGGCGAGCCGCTAGAACACATCAACGACATTCCCACATCCTTATTCAAACGATAGGGAAAAGAAAGAAAAAAGAAGACAAGTGTATATATATATATATATCTATGTATTATGTATGTATTATGTTATGTTATGTTATATTATATTATGTTATGTATAATAGCCGTCACGTGATCGGTAAGAAATGATATTTCTGTTCCAAATGGGACCTAATGGATCATGATATATAATGGTGACGCTTGTGCTTTCAAAACAGAACTAGAAAGGAGATGAAGTGCAAGGGAAAGTAGGACTGAAGCTAATCTGTTGATTGTTGTTGTTTCTCTCCTGTTTCACCAACTACAAAGGGTTGTTAAAGCATCAATTTTTCAGATTAATCTTTGGGCCAATGGAGCAACAGTACGAGCAGCTGAAACAAGAGCTGAAACGGTTGATTGAAGACCGGAAGAAGCAAGAAGACAGGCTGGACCAGTTGCAGCAAGAGATATACGACAAGGAAACGGAGTACTTCGACCTTGGCAGCGCGAACTCGAAGAGTTACCACAACATCCTTCGCGGGTTCGACGGGATGAGCAGGAACGTCGGGAATTCGAACAACAACACCGGAGACAGGATCTTCTCCCTCAGTAGTGCTAGCTACATGAAGCAAGAGAGATAATAAAAGGAGATAAAGTAAAACTATGTATCATATATATCTACATAATATTATCAATATAAACCCAAAGCAAAGCAAAAAGATGGCGACGATGCTGAAGAGAGGTGTCGAAGTTTTGGGAAGGGACTCGCTAGCCAAGGTGGTGTTAGAGCCGTCTGTTCCAGTTTATGTGAGAAAAGGTTGTCTTATGTCGCTGAAGCGTGTACAGGCACATGATTCGAAGCTTGTCGGTGTCTCCAATGCGGTGCTCTCGCATAGGTGGGTCAATTTCTGGAGTAACTTGTTAAGGTTTAGGTCTGTGAACGTGTCGCTGTACCACAGTGTGACGGTTACCGGGAGTGACCATACAATCCTGGTAGCCCCGAACGTGGCGGGTGGGTCTCAGTTCGTGACTTTCTTGAAGCTGCTGGCTAATCTGCTTGCCAAGGACCGCAAGGGAATTACGGTAACCAACCCTGCAAGGACTGTTTATCCATTGGTATTGGATGGTACCAGGGACTGGAATGTCTGGGGGAGAGACTCCATCCTTGCGTTCGAAGGTAATGAAAGTCTAGCAGTGAAGCCCGCTCCCATAACTAAATCGGTCTTTGGACACCGCAAGAATTACCAGGTCCTCACCGGGCGTGGGAACGTTGTATTGAGTGGATACGGTAATGTCTATGCAATTGATCTGAAGACACCGGAGGATGATATAGTGATTAATGCACAGAATATACTGGCTGTATCAGGAACGAGCCAATTGGAGATAGGTACGGCAATAGGGGAAAACCCATTCTTGATCTCGATCAATGATGATACAAAGGACCTAGCTAAGTTCACGCCCAATTTGGAAGAAACTGGAGGAAAGACACGGGACTCTCCTTTGGTACAGTATAAGGACCAGGCTCTTCGTGCCACGAAGCAAGTTTGGAGCTGGATCAGCTTCATCTACAGGAAAGTTGTCATTTATAGTAATAATAACGGACAAAATATTGCGTCACCTGCGTTTGTGTGCATTAAGGGTCCAAGAACTGTTCTAATGCAAACCTCACATGAGACAACTAAACCACTTAGCGTAAGCACGGTTGATGTCCTGCCTAGAACCTTTGAACATACCGTTGAGGAAAAATCAGAACCTATTCAAGAGAAAACACCGACGGGCTACTTCAGTTATGCTGAAGTTGGAACTGATGGTAAGGTGAGGTTTAGAAGTGTCTCTGATTTCTCAGAGTCCATCAACGTCAAACAAAAGTAAGGTGGGAACAATTAAAAACACATTGAAGAAAATAAAAATAAGAACAAATTACAATATACATATTCATCATCTGCAGAATCCAAAACAGCTACGCATGTGATTTGAAATGGAAAACAATTAAGGAACAATAAATAAGAGAAGTCCTAAAACCGTGTACATATAGGAACAGAAGCCTTCAAGTAAAGGGGAAAAATTAAATCATGTCATGAAGGAATAGAAAATAATTATTTAATATGTTTATATATAGAAGTATTTATCTTTAATTAAGTAGTGATAATAAACACAAGTAGCTTTGTACAGGTAATAAAAAAATAAAAAAAGAATAAAAAGCAGTTCCTATTCAGTTAGAATTCAGCTGCCAGAACTTCTTGATATAATCCTCATTTTGATCACAGTTGTGTTTCAAGATATGGTCCGATGTGTTTCTAAGAATTGATTCGATTCCTCTGTTATTCGACACCCAGGCATTCAGGTCATCTAGTTGTTTATACCTTTGCTCCTGTTGAAACTGCTTGTCACGTTGGGAGTATGGGTCTAGTCTAGTGTCAACTGTGCTTGCATCTGAAACTTGTGCCTCTGCTTTCGAGTCTATCTCAATCTTCAATTCCTCAGCCTGCCCGGCACAGTAATCGATTATCTGGTCTCGCACTTTCCAATTTGGGTACAACTCTTTATTGAGGAATATATTACATCTCTGAATCTTGGACTTATCCTGGTGTTCGGTTTGTTTATTGTAGTTGTTCAGCTTTTGCTTGATCACGTCGTCACTGCTGTGCCTCAACGTCCTTAAAAATGAGTCAATAAGCGTCGGATCAAGACACCGCTGTCTATTCAACGTCAGGCTACTAGTCCGCTGCTCGTAATCAGGGAAATTCAAATTACCATCGAACAGCTGTTCAGACAAAGAAACAGTAACCTCATCTCCTATACCCATTTTTTTTTCTTTTCTTTCTTTCTTTCTTTCTTATGATAAGTATTTATTGTCGACTTTTCACACAAACCATAAATGAACGTGGAAACGAACAAATATAAGTTAAAGACGGTGATACTTCTTCTTCTAATATACATCTTATTAATATTCAATATATGATCCTTAAAGTGTTGAAAAATTATATATCATAGTATACGCTTATGGTCGCATGTACAAAATTAATTATAAAAAAAGTTACTCCGATACGGGGAGTCGAACCCCGGTCCCCACGGTGAAAGCGTGATGTGATAGCCGTTACACCATATCGGAATACTAAATTCGGCTGGTCGGGCGTTTCAGGTAGCCTTTTTCGCAGACCAGCAGCATTTTTGCATTGGCAGCGGTTTCTCTTGATTGTAAGCCTGGCTTTCTCCCAGCACCATAGTGAAAGCCATATAGTAATTGAGTGTTACCAAGTACCGTCATTAACTGATGAAGAGTGAGAGTTTTTTATATTATTTAAGGGTAATTTTAGCCCTGACTCAAAAGTCAAAAAATATTTTTTCAGCCGTGCAGAAATTGATTAACTTTTGAAGAGGGGACTAAGTAAAGATAAGAAGATGTAAGGTGGGGGAGCCGTTTCTTGGTTTAGCGTCCTCTGTATAATAACATAAAATGGTTATGTTGAGTGTAGTGAGGCGGTTTATAGTTACGAAGGCCAGTGCGCGGGGTCTCAGCAAGTTCCGGCGCTGGCACGAGCTCAATCTCGACGAGCAGCACGAGTTCATCCACAAGTTCGCCGAGAACTACAAGCGGCAGTACCCTTCTTCGAAGACTAACGTCTCGATCAAGGGTCTGATGAACGATATGGAGAAGTACCGCGACTCGCCCAGCGTTTTCGGGATATTCTACAACAGTATATGCGATTACATCGACCACGGCCGGGATAACGGCCGGTTCTCGCACGAGAGCTTCCACAGCATCGTAAATCGAAGAAAAGAATAGATGTAAATATATTAATTTATCTAGTTACTTAGTGATATAGAAAAAAAAAAAGAGAGAATTTGCTTTGGTATTTGAATGATTTTTTTTCAAATCAGGAACGCCAGAGCACCGGCCAGCGCGGCACCTGCAACACCTGCAGTATAAGCGTTTTGAGCTGGCAAGTTGGCAGCGTTCTTGGAGGAAGAGTGGGTGTGGTCACTGTGGTCACTGTGATCACTGTGGTTAGTGTGGTTGTGAGCAGCAGCAACACCTACACACAATAAGATGACTTTGGATACCCTCATTTCGTAATGTTATGCTTTCAGACAAGTGAGTTTGTTCTTTTCTCAATTGAACCAAGAAGAGTTAAAGTACTAGATATTTAGGCTGTTTATATACGTTTATGCGATGAGCATAATAGCAAGAATTTATCACAGCTACGTCACCAATATTCCATAGCTCGAGATAAGATAAGTTGAGATAAGAGCTAATATTTTGCAATTTATATAATTATATAATTATATATTACTATAATAATTATTATTATTATTATCATTTTCGGTGTGGTGTCTGGGTTTGTCAGGGTAAATGAGCCATTTCCCGTTTAGGAAAATATCTACCCCCTTGCAGTGGTTTCTGTGCCTGGGCCCTTGGTTGCGATGGTAACTATATGATAAACATGTATTGTTGCGCTATATTATATTATATTATATTATATTGCACTATATTATATTTTAGTATACTATATTATTTAGAAGGTTAACATGTGCCTCTGTAGTTTCTGCACAGACGTTGTTTGATGTGTTGTTTCTTCTCCTGTTTGGCCTTCTTGGCCTCTTCGTCTGCTGGCTCCTCGTCAGGCTCGTCGGGCGAGGCCAGCGCCAGCAGCATCTTGTAGACGTGGTCACGTCTTGTGTCCGCGCTGGTCTCGTTGGCGATGCTCTTTAGGCCTGAGTAGCTCGTCTTCAACTTCTTTAGTACGCCCTGGATGTCGGCCAACAGCAGCTGGGCCAGGTCCAAGCTCATCTCGGTCCTGAACACAACTCTTAGAACTTCCTCCTTGTCAGAGCCGTCTGTGGCATGGGGCAATGGGTAGTTTGGAATGATCCAGCCGCGGGTCCTTAGCATGTGCGACAACAGCGCCTGTGGGACTTCCGGGAACTCTTTGTGGAACTTTGGAGAGAGTTTGAAAGCTATCAGTGGCACACCGGGGACGTACTCCTCAGGGTGGTCCCAGTAGGCATTGGACGCCTCTGGGATGCTGCCATCCGAGATCTTCTTGTGGATTGAACTGACCACCTCAAAGTGATCGTCGAAGATTGGGTTGTTCAGCAATTGGTGCGCAAAGACTCTTGAGACAAACAGGGCCTTGTTAAAGGTGTCGTGGAACCCCTTGAAACCCAAGGTGCTGAAGTTGTAGTATTGATGCACAACTTGGAAACCGGGCCTGGAGAAGTTCAACCCGAATGTTTCTTCAACACCGCCTAGGTACTTCAACCTGAATCTCAGTTCTGGTGCCAGCAAAGACTCATCTCTCCATAGAACCCAACCTAGCCCTGGGGTGACTAGCCCGAATTTGTGACCACTAGTGTTGATACTGACAACACGAGGGTGATCAAACGCCCAGTGTTCGTTACCGTAAGCCCTCATCTGCTCCGCGGTGAACGCAAACGGAACGATGAAACCGCCAGAGGCACCGTCAACATGGATTGGGATCTCTTTGTTAGCCCAGTCTGGGTGCTGCTTCTCAATCTCGGTCAAGACATCCGCAACTTCGGAGACGTTCTCTAAGTGGCCGGTGTAAGTGGTACCCATGATCACGAAACAGCCGATGGTGTTTTCGTCAACAAAGTCCCAAAGAAGGTTAGGGTCCAGCATGTGTTGACTCTTCTTAGACACAGGCACCAGCCTGCACTCGACATCGAAGTAGCGAGCAAATTTCTCCAGTGCAACTTGGCAGGCTGAGGACATGATAATGTTTGGCTTGGAGATGTCTGTTCTGCCGGCCGCCTTCATCTTACCTTCCCACATCTTCTTCATGGCCAGACCACCAAGCATGATGGCCTCACTGGATCCAGTGGTGGCGCAACCCATTGGTTCCTCGTCAGGGTCGGACTTCCACATACTAGCAATCATGGAGATACATCTCTGGGTCAACTCGATAAGCTGTGGGTACTCATCATTGTCGGCCAAGTTCTTCGTGATGTTCTCGGAGATCAGCTTACGTGACTCATGGGTGGTGGAAGTGTTTACGAAACTGGCCAAGTTCAGGTGTGGGTTACCATCCAAGGTCAGCTCGTTGTGGATCATCTCATAGGCCAGCGCAGCAGGAATACCCTCGCTTGGGATAGCATACCGCATGTTCAGCAGGTGCGACTCCTTGTTTTCATCCCGTGCTAGCTTCTTCAGCTTCTCGCTGTTCTGAGCAATCTCCTGCAGTTCCTGCGAGAGAAGCTTGAAGTCCTCCAGGCTGGCGTCGACATGCTGGTGCTTGACGATACTCACTGGTTCTCTTTGTTTATCGGTGTGTTTGTGCAACATTATTTACCCTTTAGTCTTCGAACGATACGGGAGTGAGAGAGGGGTGGTAAGTTTTAAGGACTGAATAATATATTTTACTGTGATTATATATTAATATCAAAAAACCTTTTTAGGGGAAATAGGGGTGTTCGGCGACGCCATATCGAATTCCTTCTTTTCTTATTATTTATTTGGCAGCCAGGACATTAAAGAGGACAGATCAAAACGTTCATTCTAGAACGTTTGAGTGTCATCTGATGGTTAGTGTTGCGTGTTGTTCCATTGGGTGCATTACCCACTGCTGCTGTGCTCATTAAACTTGTGGGGGGGGGGGCTCCCCTAACCCAGACTGCAGGCCGACTCATAACGCGGGAGAGTCAGCAGCTCAAACCACTCTGTGCTCCCCTTTGCAGCAGGAACCCGTAGGCAGGAACCCGTAGGCAGAGCTCTGCCTACGGGCTGCTGGCCCCCCCTTTCAACGCGAGGCATTTTTGTCCCGGGACCGAGCCTAGCTTTGCCGGACGAGCCTAGCTTTCAGGAGAGCTAGGCTCGGTATCCCCCTGGGCGGACCAGTCCAAGGAATTAATAGTAGAATTAGCTAGTCGCTGGGACAACCAATAGGTATGTGAGATGAGTATATATAAGATGCTGATTACTATATATTGATTAAGGCAACAGAAAAAATTCTAGTACTTGCTAAAAAAAAATGCTTATGTATCATCATTTCCTTTCGAACCTGATGTATAGTAAATGGTAATCGTCTAAATCATAAATAATCCTGTCCTTTTTTGTGTAGTTCGACAGCTGCGTGATCTTCAGCAGTTTCTTGAAGGAGTCGTTCTCCATAGACTTGCAGAAGAAGGTCAGGCACAGGTCCTTTGGTTGGAATACCGAGAGTACGTGGCTGACGACGGATACGTTGTCCTGGGATTTGGAGGAAACGTGTTCTACGGGGACGTTACTCTCGAACGAAGCGTACGACCAACCCTTTTCGGGCGTTACGTGTAATGTGTAGTAGTATTTCTCATCCAGGACGATGTTGGAGGAGTAGCCGCACGGGGTGAAGGCGAAGGCGTCGTGGTGGAAGGTGATCTCCTTCCCGCTGCTGTATATCTTGTCGAGCCCTGTCGCGTTCGTCACCTTGTACCCTAGTAGGTGTCCCTCATCCTCGCTCGTGTTGGTGTCCTCCTGGCTCTCTTCCAAAGTCTTAACCTCCCTCTTGCACACAAACTGTTGCGCACACTGTTGATCCAGGCCCGTCATCAGTATCTCTAGCGTTTCGTCTTCTTCATCCACTCCCTCGGTTTCATTCTCGTGTATAGCTCTGTTGGTCTCTGTCACGTACAGGTTCCAATGGTTGCTCTGGTCACTTCTCCCCACTAGGTAGCTACTGCCATAGCAGAAAAACTTGTTCAAGTACTCGATTTCGTCAGTCCATCTCTTGTGGATAGAACGTTGTTTTAACGGGAACATGAAACACCTCCTCGAGTAGAAAACTTTGTAAGGGTGATATTTGGCCTGCTCGCTGCCGACTGCGCGCATATCCCAATGTAATTCCTCTTCAACGGTCTTAAACAGTTCCTCAAGACAAAAGAGAGTTGTAGTGGTGCCGCAGGTCTTCAGCGTCAGCTTGTGATCGCACACAAACAAGGAGGACTCACTTAGCAAAAACGCATCCATCTTTTTGCTTGACTTTATAGACAGAACTTCACATTTGACAAGCTTCAAAATCGCTACCCATTTTTCAAATTTGATATCTCTCAGACTACCTCTGTTTCCTGGAATGCTCTTTTCATTAGGGTAAAACCATATCTCTAACAACTTCTCTGGGCCTTCAAACGCTTCACTAGAGTCCAACGTAGCAGATAGTTCGTGATCAATATAGGAGTGATTTGTCAGTTCCTGAATAGTTACCGTCATCACCCAATTTCTCTCTCTCTCCTTTTTTTTTGGCTGTTGCTAAATACTTCTATATGGATATGACAGCAGGTCCGTGATGGAATGAGAGGATATACTGTTATCAATACGATGATCCAATATAGTTCCCAGAGACGTCAAAATCTTTTCATTAAATTTTTTTTTTTTTTTTCAGAGCGAAGACCAAAAAATTTTTGTAAATATAAATTATAGCGATGGGCTAATTGTGCTTTTATTGAGTATAAAAACTTGGAAATAAAGTACTCATCTGCAGCGGAAATAATAATGTTGCAGCAGTAGTTGCCCACCTTCAGCAACAAATATTTTTCCGTGCACTGTTTGTGCTCTCCAAACCCCACATAGGCATTTCTTTTATTTTTATATATTGGGCGGTTTATACAAAAATGGTATGTACTAGACAAACGTCATTATGGTGGCGTTGGTTATCTTAAAAACATTAATATTCGTAGTCGATGGGTAACATATTAAAAGACTATATGAATAAAGGGTCCTTTTTAATTATAAAATCAAATTAAACTTTGGTGTTGACGCCCAAATTTTAGAGATAATATTTTATTATTCAATAAATAAATAAATAAATAGATAAGGTATTCTTTTTTTAAAATACCATAGATAATACGATGGCGACAAGAGGGTTTCCACCAGCGCGCACACAAGATTTTTGATGAGATAGTCCCCCAGACCCCTTTCCTAGAAAAGTTATCGAGATAGGGGAGTCTTTGCTAGGGAAAGTGTTTTTATTCGTACCTTTTATAATAAATTAGATCATTCCAGAGATGAAACTAGGAAAAGGGAAAAGAGTTCAAAATAGATTTGAAATGGTTTCGTTAAATTAATTAGAGAGAAAAAAATAAAATAAAATAAAACAGAGAAAATAAAGGGTGAAAGGAAAATGAAATGTGGTTGATTCTATAGTCGTATTGTTTCGTTGTCGTGTTGAGATAAAAATGAAAGAAAAAAAATGATTGAACGTTATCGTTTTGTTACTTTTATTGGGTTGTTTGTTTTTTTTCTCAGTGTTTTTTTCTTCTAACCGATCAATTCACGGACCAAAAATGGTGTGAATACCTTGATAGCGGTGATTAAGATCATGATACCTTCAAGCAAAGCCATTGGCAAGCCTAGGAAACCACGCTCTTCCATATTTAGGTAGATTGTGTAGAAGGCAACAGCGAAGAAGACACGAGTCAACAACAATGGCTTTGGTAGAACACCGGCCAAGAAAGCGACTGGCAAATTGACACAGTCGCCACCACGTTGGAAGTATTTGAAACAACCCTTTTGTAGAGCCTTCAAGTTCTTGCTGTCGGCGGCGAACAAAGAGTACAAAGAGATGGAAAGAACGTTGATGACGGCATCGTAGCTCTTTCTCTCGAAGTGGTAGTCCAAAAGCTCGTCTAGAACCTTTTCACGGTCGCTGAAGTCCAGGTCACCTATCTTCTTGATCAACAAGACAACATCGTGCAAGCCGACGGTCATACCACCACCGGTCAGTGGGTGTCTCATATTGAGGGCATCACCGATGACACAGAGGCCAGTGACGTCGTTTTGTCTAGCTGGCAAGTAAGAGTTGGCCATTGGCTTGAACTTGCCGGCGGACAAAGCCTCGTCGAAAGAAGGTCTTAGCGTCTTTGGGATGAATGGCTGGACGTCCTTTTGCATCCAGGCTTTCAGGTCGGTTGGGACCTTTGGTGCATTGTAGGCACAGAGGATTCTGGTCTCTTCTGGGGAGATTTGGTAGACTAGGATCGGCATGTGCTTGTCACCGAGGATGACGTGGCCGTGCATATTGTGTGGCATGTGGGCGTGGTACAAGGACATACCGACAAATGACGAGTTCACGGTTGGGACGTGGTCTGGGTGCAGTTCTCTTCTGAAACGGGAGAAGATACCATCGCACACGAACGTCAAGTGCGCTTTGAAATCGACTTTACCGCGGCCATCGATATCAACTTTGGCGCCGACGACCTCGTTTTTCGCGTCCTTCAAAATCTCCACGACGTTCCCTTGCAGTCTGGTGACGTTTGGCTCCTCGGCGCAGATGCCCCTCAGGTTGTTCAAAAACCGGCCGTGGACCAGACCGACACCTCTCTCGCGCTCGTCGTCCTCGAAGTCCTTGACGTGCACCGTCGAGTCCTCCACCACCTTGTCGTTACCGTCCTTGACCAGCCCCGGCAACTTCTCAACGGGCTTCAAGTCGGCCTTGTAAGGGTACGGAATGTCGACGTGCTCGCCGTTGTAGAACACAGTGTAGCCCGTCACCGGGTACGCCTCGATGTTGTTGATGGACTGGATCATCCCCAGCGACCGCAGCGCCCGCAGCCCGCCGGGCTGCATCAGCTCGCCAACAATCCTGTCCGGCTGAGCCCACTCCCTCTCAACAATCAGCACTTTCTTACCCTTACGCGCCAAAGCAGTAGCAATGCATGGACCGATCACACCAGCACCAACAATCAGCGCATCATACGTCGTCTTGTTATCAGCTCCCGTCAAAGACATAGTTGTGTATCGTGTATCGTGTATATCGTCTATATATATCTGTCCTGTATTGAGATAATAAGAAGTGAAAGTTGTAGATTGTGTAATGTAATTGGTGTCCTTATATATAACGAGTATAGAGCGAAAAGTTAACGAAAAAAAAAAAGAAAGAAATGGGATTCCTGCGGCTGTTTCTGCGCGCATGTGAAAAACAATGGGGAGATATCGCCTGTAAAAGTTCGCTGTACGACGCCGTTCGACGTGATTCCCGATACCTCGACGGGTCTCGTTTAGTTTCTTGTCGTATAGATGTCTCGTATACGGTGATGTCGTACAATTCACAACTATATCATATCATATTGTATTGTATTGTATTGTATTATGTTGTTTATGTATTTTTATAAGCCTGCGAAGGTGCGGATGACGGTGTCGAGGGTCTGGGTGAAGAGGCTGAACTGGGCGCGGTCCTTCAAAGTGTGGCGGACCATGCCGACGTTCAGGTTCATGCCGGAGATGTTTGTGGAGACGACGTTCACGCCGAAGCTGAATTTGAGGGCGCCGGGTCTTTGGCCGAAGATCAGGTTCGTGGTGTGCACGGTCTGCGCGGGGTCCTGGTGGAAGTACCCCGCGTTCGAGAGGATGACGCCGCCGCGCTTCTGGTACAGGTACTCGTCCATGATCAGCTTGTCGACGTTCTTCTTCTCGGTGATGACGTCGAGCATCAGCGTGCCGAGCCCCACGGTCTGGTCGCCGTTCGTGTGCGAGCTCGCCATCACGTCGTGGTAGTACTCAACGAGGTCCCAGAACTTGGCCTTGTCCTCACTCCTGATGTTCATACTGGAGATCAAAAACAGGTAGTGGATGCCGCCCACATTGGAGCCGTACTTGTACATGTCGCGCACCTCCGCGTCCTCGGGGAGGTAGCGGCGCGTGCTGCTGGGGATCGCCATGTCCACCCCCCACTCGAGCCACCGCTCCTTGAACCCTTGCTTGCGCCCAAACAGCTGACCGCACTGGTACATCGCCACGAAGAAACACGCTTGGATGAACGGCGTCACGGTGCACTTCCCGTGCACGTTGTGCTTGATCTTGTCCCTGAGCACGCGCACCTCCTCGGGCTTGTAGTTCAGAATCTCGTCAAAACATACGTCCCCCATCTGCGTATCTGAAACGATGTCACTCTCCACTCTGTACTCCTCGTTCCGGCGCGTCTCCAGCGCATCGCTCTTAAAGTTCAGCAGTGTCTTCATGAAGGACACAGCCATTATCTTAGGAAGCTTGCTTAGCGGCGGTCTGTACTCGATACGCTCGGTGATCGGCACCGGTAACTTCCCAATCCTACCACTGTCTGCCTCATAATCGACAATGATATCGTCCTGGAACCGCTGCACTTCCACTCTGCCGTCGCGCATATCGGATACCTCCTTCGCAATGTCCTGGAACAGGTTGACACTGCTGATGGCATCGGAACAGACGTGGTTGCTGATATACACGAACCTCTTCCATTGGCTTCCACTGGTGGAATCAGTAGGCAAACACAGCAGCCTCCAGTTCGGTTTATTTGGGTTGCCGACAGGGACAATGATGTTGCCGATCAGCTCCTGCATGTACGCATCAAAGACATAGTTGTTCTTTTTGTACTCGTCAAGGATCAATTGGATCAACTCACCGTAGTCCTCCACTTGGTCATTGATGAGGAAGTCGCTTAGCTTCACCTTATTGGTGATCACCCTCAGGTAATCGTTCTCGGGAAACGGAGTGCTGTAGTACTCATCGCTCGTATAGTACTCCTCCCAGTCTGGGTATCGCTTAGGGATCACGGCCTGCATCATGATGGGATGCTTCAGGAGGATACTGCGGACCGCATTCCCAAGCTCCTCGCGAGATATCTCGACGTTCAGCTCACCATACATATTGAAGTTCGTGTACATACGCTGTCTCTGCATTATGGCGAAGTAATTTTCCAGGTGACCCATACGACGCGCATGGCCCCTGGCGATCAACGACTCGTCCACAAGGTCAACGGGCCTATCAGCCTTGGTCTCTTGTAAAAGCCTCTCTTCCTCGATCAAACTACCAGTATTGGGAGCCATTTTTCTTTCCTGTTCTGCCGTAGTTTATACCGTAAAACTCTCTCCTGGTCGTAAGCCAAGCCACTTTCAGCAACGAGGGGGATAAACGCCAGTTATATATATATATATATATATATAT
>CAPT01000019.1:0-25015 GCA_001039675.1 Nakaseomyces delphensis CBS 2170
TTACAACAAGTTCATAACTACATATTGGATTATCTAGATTGTTAGACAAGACAATATCTGAATAGAAGTAGAGTTAACCAAAGTCTGTCGACTTAATTGATTCCTTCAGTGTTAAGAATACCGTAGTCATTCCGTACGATCCCTCTCAGCTCGCAACATGGTCTCAGCCCGCACGAATAGGCCTAACCCTGATGCTGACATTTATTGTCAGACTCGAAAAAAAAGAAAATAAAATAAAAGTACTAATAATTTCATATGGAAAAATCCTATGTATATGATTCAGTATTAGTTGCATGTAAACCATCTATTAATATAATCGATAATACTAGCAATCACTGTAAATTAATGATGTTAATGTAACAATAATTAAACTTTACTAGAATATTTACATTAAAAGTAACGGAAAAAGATCGAAAAGTGAGGAAGAAGAGGTGATTAGAACACGGTTAGGGTACAAAAAAAGGGTGTGGTTTTAACCCAATTTTTATACCAATAATATCAATATAACATTCAAAACCTATACTTTATAGAAGGTTTTGATTGGCTATCCTAAAATAAATTTGACATTTTTACAAGACAAATCTTAGATGGGACTCCTAGCGCTACTGCATCCACATCTGCTGTACGGGAGCCCTAAATTTTCATTTCTTTTTATAATTGGAAGTTTCTGGAATATTGTGTTATGTTTTATTCTATTAGGAGTCTGCGCCTCTGATTTTTTATGCCCAAATGTCGCTTCAATTACTAATTCACACCCCTCGTTGGGGAAATCTTCCGGTAATGCCGGGATTTTGATGGCAGTTATATTATCATGGTGTAATTCATCACCAGATTTGTTTTCGAACTTGATGAGTTGGATTAGTAGTCCAGAGGGAAAATACAATGTAGCCGCAAGTCTTTCTTTTGGTGAGGTCCTCGGTGCCTGTGGGATCATATTATGTGTAGTGATTGGATCAATCTTCTTTTTGATGGATGGCATTGAAATACAAATAAATGATGTCCAGAGGAGAAACATAATGTTTGACCTTTCTTACACATTAGCGGCCCTTCTGACGCTGTTATATATTTCAATCAATAACACTGTTACAATATGGAACTGCTTCACAATGATTTCCATCTACTTGTGCTACCTCTTTCATAAGTATCAAGTTGCAAAAACGGACTCTAGTCTACTGCAGGATGATGTGCAAAACGTTGAAGAATATAATAGGGATATAACATCTGCGGCTGGTATTATTGATACCAATATCAAACCTAATTTACTTCTTGCGATGGATTTCAATTCACTTTTAACAATGTTAGAACAGTCAGGCGGCACAAATGCCGAGATGTTCTCTATTGAAGGAAGTCAGGGTGATGGAAGCATCTCTCGCATAGGTCCTGAAAGGCCTGCAACAGAGCCATTTTCATCGAGGTTGGAACTAAATTCAACGAGGGAGGTACAGAGCTCACCTGCAACGTTTGCACCTTATTACGACAACCCCGAAGATAGATCTAATGAGGCTGAAGAAATTGTCCGTCTTGAATTTAGGACAGCAACATCTCAAATCGAATCATCGCAAGATAATAACCTAAAGAATATTATTAAGAGGTTTATCCCAAAAGCGTTTCCTCATTTAAGAAATTTCAGACAAAAAACATCCCTTGATGCTGTGCTTTCTATATTTGTCATACCGTTTGTTTTGATATTCCGTATTAGTTGTCCCCAGGTGGATGAGTTAGTATCTTACGATCATGAACTTGGGAAGTATCAATACAACGAGTTGGAATTAATTAGTATATTAATTCAAGGTCTTTTGGCACCGTTCATAACACTACTTCTTATATCGGCTCTGCTTGAAAAGGCCTTCTTTTTAATGTGGATCATTCCTCTCATAATTGCTTTCTGTTTAGCATATGAGACAACTATATTTTACCGCAACTTACTTAAGTTAAATAAGTTTTCTTTGGTGCGACTGAACTTATCTGCTAACTTGGCGAACAACAACGGGCAAGATAGAAGAATTTTGGAAAAATCCATGAACATCCTGCGGACAGTATTTCTCGCATTTGGAATCATAAATTCCATATTATGGATATCAATTACCGCCAACTCTGTAATTGAGATTCTGGAATTATATCAACAAATTACTGGTATCTCGCCAGCAATCTTAGGTTTAACTGTATTTGCTTGGGGTAATTCGATAAGCGACCTCATCTCAAATATAGCCATGTGCAGGCTTTATAAAAAGATACCGCATGATGATGAAAACCTTGCTCTTATGGCAACAAAATTTTTTCTTATCGCGTGTAGTTCAAGCGTAGGTGGTGTACTCCTGAATTCAATGGGGGGAATCGGGATTAGCGGATCCGTTGCAATGCTATTTATACATAAAAATACCGGGAATTGGTGGTTTCAGAGAAAGACTAGTTTAATTACGGTAGGCACTGAAAATTACAAATTTTTGTTATCAAGTGCTATCCTTATTTTACAGTGTGTGATATTGCTACTTCTTTTCGGCGGCTATTCTGGAGTTGAAGAATTCACGATTAGAAATAGGAAAAAAATTGGGATTTTCATGTGCTCTTTGTGGTTAGCTACTACCATTCTAAATACCTGTCTTGAAATCGCTTCAAAATAATAAGCAAAAAAATAATAAATTTTAAATTCACTGTATACATGACATGACTACTTAAAAATCATGAATCCTCAATTGGATTTTAAAATTTATCATATTTATATAAAACATTTATTCTTAACTAACTGAATTTGGTTAGCTTGTTTCATTTTTCTGGGAGGTTGCTCTGTTAGAGTAATCAACTATTTTTGTGGCTATCTCAGCATGTTGGCGGAAAAATTGTGTGCAATGACATTTTAGCGTCCAAACACAAGAGCCTTTATGATTAAATACAAAAAGATATTGTTGAAGAGTTATTATATTAATGTTCTATAAACTGTGCTTTATCACCTAATTGTAGTCCGATCAAATACTTTGTTCTTCTTTGCAAAATACAAAAGACAATAGAGACTGGAAAAACAAAGTCGAAGCAAAATATAAAAAAGGATGTTGGCACGCTGCAAATTATACATTATATGCATTTCTTTTTTTGGTCAAATCTTTGCTTTGTCACAGAGTTCTAACTTAAAATACTCGGGTAGGCATTTAAGAAGATCTGAAGAAAACATTGCCTCTAGGGATATCGAGATCTCTGAAGAAGTATATCATAGATTTGTATATTTCAGTAAAGCTTGCGGTTTATGCAATTGTATTGAAGGTGGTGTCCTAATAGAAAACAGAACTTTAAGTGAGGAAGGATGTCCGAGTTATCTCGATTTCTGTTCGAATTATGAAGCAAATCCATCTTATAACAGAACTCGGATAGAATTAGTATTAGAAGCCGAGGAAAACGAATTAGGAACTGGTTATTTAGCGGTTGACCATGCTAAGAAGGTAATAATATTGGCATTCCGATCATCCAGCACTAGGCAGGATTGGTTAAGTGATTTCGAAACATACCCCACAGATTACACACCTGTGAGTAAGGAAAACTATTGGGAGTTGGTTAAGGCAGGAGTTATCCATGAGTGTAAGGGATGTCAAGTTCATAAAGGCTTCTCAAGATTTCTAGAAACGTTAGGACGTCATTTCTTGGCCAAAGTCCAGAAGATCCTTACCTGTTATCCCGATTATCATGTTGTTAGTGTTGGGCATTCATTGGGAGCATCCCTTGCAGCGCTTGCAGGAATCGAACTGAAGCTCAATGGATACAGAGTTTCTGTAATAACTTATGCGCAACCAAAAATATTTAATAGAGAGCTGAAGGAGTGGGTAGATGAATTGTTTAATACCAGGCTTTTACACGCTATAGTTGAATATAACTCGTGTTTGAATAGCGCTACCGGTTATATACGAATAGTTCATGAGAATGATCTTGTACCCAAAATCCCTCCGTTATATCACCATGCTGGTTTAGAGGTTCTTATAACTGTCAAGGATCTACCACATACCTTAGACACATTAGAATATAAAGGCCCAAATAATTTTGTAGGTACCAGAGTAATGAGTTCAAACCCTGCGAAAGATAAGTTGGATCAATTATTGCATATGTATGAACATAGAAATTATTTCATCACATTAACTGGATGTAAGGGGTTTTAACACTGAATTTTTTAGGGCAATCTATGGTATCCAGTAAGACCACAACGAAAGAGGTGCTATAGCACTCAATTTATCGCTCTATCGCAATCATGGAAAGAGATCTAACATTTTGACGTTCACAATTTAGTCTTTCAATGTGTTAATCTCGAGTTCTCTTCTTGCTTTCATTCCCATCTGAATTTTCGTTACACCGTTTTCCTGTGACAGAATTGGGGTTGGGAGCAATTGGTTTAAGAACGGGATAAACTTCTGGTTTTAAACTTCGGTAGTACATTAATGATTCATATTGCTCGTATGCGCAACTTTGTTGATGATTCTCCTGATTTTTTAAATAATATAGTTCGTACGGGTCATCATCGTAGTCTAATGTCATTATAATTCTCAGAAGTGGAATGGAACTGATGTTAACCGAGGAAATTACGAGGAATAATTGTTGATACGATTTGACGCTAATACTCGATCCTAGCGATGACGTTGTGTTTATAATTCGCACTTCTTTTTTTTCTTTCATTAACTCTGTTACTTGTAGTCATGTGACATTTGTACTAGATAATAACGAAATCTACGTAGACTAAATGACGCATTGAGTTAACGTATTATAAACACCTTTATATTGTTATATTAAATAATAATAATAATAAATGCATTAGTTGTGTTTATAAATGGGAGGATAAAAATAAAATGGTGGTGAATGTCTATACTATCTTCTACTACATACTATAATGGTTTGAAACCTACAAACTCATCCCATGATTGAACTTCAGAAGGAATACACAAGTCCTTAGATGAAAGAGTTTTAACTTTTTCATCAATTTTTGCCGATAGAGCCTTGGCAAATAGTAGGGATGTATTTGGCTCATTGAATAATGGAATAGCAAAGTCGATTGCATTTCTTCTCATTATATAATCCTCATTGTCAGTGCTTTCAGCTCTTTTACTAGCTAGATTGAATACTGCCTTAATGTCGTGTTTTTGAAACAATTCACGTAGCTTTTTTTTATCGTCTTTTGGGAATTCAATGATGCTGACCTCAACACCGAACTTCCCCTGGAAGTATTTTTGTGTTTCCAAGTTAGTGCAATATAGTTTGTACCCCAATGGCGCTATAATTTTGGCAACTGCACCCAGCTTATCTTTTGCCAGGTCACCTCCAAATAAGATACCAGAAGATGGCATTGGAACATTAAAATTCATTGTGCTTTGGATAGCAGTCCAGTAACTTTCAACCTCATCTCTACCAAATGACGCAACTTCACCAGTAGATGCCATTTCAACGCCCAAAAATGGATCAGCTCCAGCCAATCTAGTAAAAGAAAATTGTGGAGCCTTCGTTGCAACATAATTGTACTTTTTGGCCATCAAGTCAATTGGTTCTGGGACATATTGTTTGCCAAGGTATGCTTTGACGGCAATTTCGATGAAATTAACACCAAGGACCTTAGAGACGAAAGGGAATGATCTAGATGCTCTGATGTTACATTCAATCACCTTAAGACTGCTTTCTCCAGCCTTGATAATTTGCATATTAAATGGACCAGTGATATTCCAGGCTTTGGCAACCTTTTCGGCAATGCCTTTTAAATTAGATTTGACAGTATCTGATAAATGTTGTGGGGGTAAAATCAAGGTGGCATCACCAGAATGGACACCGGCGTTTTCTACGTGTTCAGAAATTGCATGTACCAAAAGTTGACCTTTGTATGCTACTGCATCGACGTCAATTTCTTCTGCTCCTTCAATGAATTTCGACATCACGACTGGGTGGTCTGGAGAAATATCAGATGCTAGGGTTAGTTTTTGCTCTAGTTCATGTTCATCATTAACCACACTCATAGCAGCTCCAGACAAAACATATGAGGGTCTAATTAGCACTGGATAACTAACCTTTTCTGCAAATTTCTTTGCCTCGGCAAAAGAAGTTAATTCACTCCATTCAGGCTGGGCCACCTCAATTGAATCTAGGATAGATGAGAATTTGTGCCTATTTTCTGCGTTATCAATATCAACCGGACTGGTACCAAGAATTTTACAGCCATTATTGAACAAAGGTAAGGAGATATTTTGTGGTAATTGGCCACCCATTGAGATCACGCAACCTTGTGATTGTTCTAGTTCATATATATCCAGAACTCTTTCAAATGACAATTCTTCAAAATATAATCTATCAACTTCATCAAAATCGGTAGAAACTGTTTCAGGATTATAATTGATCATGATCGTCTTATAATTTTGTTCTCTCAAAGTTTTAGCAGTGTTAACTGCACACCAGTCAAATTCAACAGAAGAGCCAATTCTATAAACACCAGAACCAAGAACAAGCATACCATGATCATCAAATGTAATGTCGTGTTTGGTAGCATTATAAGTTGTGTATAGATAGTTTGTCTGAGCTGGAAACTCTGCTGCTAAAGTGTCGATCCTTTTAACAAAAGGAGTGATACCTAAGGCCTTTCTCAAAGCTCGAATCTCAAGTTCTTTGATAGTAATATTAGCATGCTTTACTAGAGTCATAGCAATTTGTTTGTCACTGAAACCCAACTTCTTGGAACGGAGTAAAAGTTCATTTTCTTCCAACTCTTTCACATTCTTCACTTTCATTAATTCCTTGTACAAGTTGACAATATTCATACACTTGAACAAAAACCACTTATCAATCTTAGAAAGTTCATGGACTCTTTCGACAGTATAATTTTCAAATAACAAAGCTTGGCCTACAGCAAAGATTCTTCTATCGGTTGGATTTGCCAAAACATCATCCAATTTATCGCCAAATTCGTCAGAGCCCTGAAACCCAAGAATTGATGGATCCACTTGCCTCAATGCTTTTTGGAATGCTTCCTCGTAGTTTCTACCAATAGCCATTACCTCGCCAACGGATTTCATAGCCGAGCCAATTGATCTATTAACATACTGGAACTTGCTCAAATCCCACTTGGGAACCTTAGCTACAATATAATCTAATGATGGTTCGAAATTTGCAACCGTTGTTTTGGTAATTGGGTTAGGTAATTCAGGTAATGTGTACCCAAGAGCAATTTTTGCTGCCGTATACGCCAGCGGGTATCCAGTTGCCTTTGAAGCCAATGCAGATGATCTTGACAGACGAGCGTTAACTTCAATGACTCTGTAATCAAGACTATTTGGAGACAACGCATATTGGACATTACATTCACCAACAACACCCAAATGTCTAATAATTTTGATAGCTGCAGTTCTTAGCATGTGGAATTCCTCGTCTGACAAGGTTTGAGATGGAGCGAACACAATGGAATCACCGGTATGAACACCTAGAGGATCCAGATTCTCCATATTGCATACAGTGATACAGTTATTGGCACGGTCTCTGACCACCTCGTATTCCACTTCTTTCCAGCCTCTCAAGGATTTCTCTACTAAGATTTGTGGTGCCAAGGCCAGAGATTGTGAGGCCAATTGTTTCAATTCGGTCTCGTTATTTGCAAACCCAGAGCCAAGACCACCTAGGGCATAAGCTGATCTGATAATGACAGGGTATCCAATAGAAGCTGCCGAAGACAAGGTATCCTCGATGTTTTCACATGCAACAGATTCGGCTATTGGGATATCTATTTCTTTCAGAGCTGATGCAAAGAGGTCTCTATCCTCAGAGGTGACCAACGTTTTGATAGGCGTACCTAACACTTTGACGTTGAATTTTGCCAGCACGCCAGTTTCGTCTAGTTTTATACCACAGTTTAGGCCGGTTTGACCACCAAATGTCAGAAGGATCGCATCTGGTCTATCCTTCTCTATAATGTATGTTATGTATTCTGGGGTCACAGGTAGATAATATATTTTATCTGCTAGAGCGTGTGAAGTTTGATTAGTTGCAATATTTGGATTGATAAGTATCGTCTCGATGTTGGACTCTTTCAGAGCTTTAATAGCCTGCGAACCACTGTAGTCGAATTCACCGGCTTGACCGATAGATAGACCACCAGAACCAACAACTAGAACTTTCTTAATGCCTTGCACTAGTTGCGGCTGGTATTTTCCCTTCAAGGTGAAAGCAGAAATATGCTGATTTTCCTGATTAGTCATGTCTATTGACTATTTCTTTTATTTTATTTTATTTTTTGGTTCGTTTCCAGGTTGTATTGCTTGAAGACTTTTCTCAGCACTTTCCAAAGTTTTTGTATCTGGCAGAATAACTACTTTTAAAATCACCATGGACTATTTATATTTCAATGGAAAGTTTGCTCATCGCTCCCATTATTTGGAGGAGGGAGGTAGATGGAACTATTATCGCTAGCACTTGCCTTTAATGGACCCGCATCTGAAAAAAAAAAAATAAAAAATAAAAAAAAAATCATCCTGAATATTGCGGGAAGCCGGAAGCGAGATAAAGTGAGACCCCTCGCCGATGCCCGAAAAAACTCACCGCAGCACAATAATAATTCGCTTCTTGTTTCCGTGAAATAAGTGAAAACAAGGTGACAGCAAAAAAACGTCCAAAAGCGGAAAGATAGCGATGCTGATAAAAAAACAAAAAATGGAAAGACTAGGCGAGCTGTGTAAGTGACATCGATATTACTCGAAAGTAATTACGAAAGAGATAAAAGGAAAGTTGAACAATGGCAATGTTTTCACCCTTTCAGCAAACTAGTTACTTATCCTTTTGCTGCTGTGATACTCTATGTTTTATCGATATACTAATACCATGTAGCCATTACCTTTGAGATGTCTCTGACGACAGATATACGTGAGATTACCATGCATGTAGTAGTTATAGCGAAGGGTCCATCAGGAGGTTCTCAAAAGCGTTCAACGTTATCTTCTTACTGCCATACATTTCCTGTACACATAGATCTCTTTCCAATCTTCTTGTAAGTTTGCCCTTTTTTTTTTTTGTTCCTGTCTTTAAACCTCAATGGTCTTCTAAAGAACAAGAACAAAAAATTGAATCCATAGTAAAAGTATCGAGAACGCAGTCAGATGCAGTTACAAAGTCTAGTTTGTTGAATTGTTATTAACACTTCATTGAAAGAAACAAAAAATAGAGAAGAAGTTGATGGAATACATTAAAATTAGTAAAGTTGATGGTGCTATTCTGCATAGGAGAGGGAAATCCAACGTCGGAACGTTACATCTAACAACGCACCACCTCATATTTACTTCAGATACGCTGAAGACCGAATTTTGGTTTGCATACCATCTAATTGGGTCTGTATTTAAGAATTACGGAAGTGCATTGTTGTCGGTGCCGGGCTATGATATCGAGCATAAGGATGAGGACCTGTGGTCCATGACAAATATTAAGATTATCGGCAAAGAGTTTACAGTGTTTTCCCTTGATTTTAAGATAGAAATTGAAGCTAGTGAAGTATATGATTCTTTGCTGAACTTGACGGTCTTGGATGATTTACACAAACTTTACGCATTTGTATATATTCCTAACAAACTGGAGGAGAAACTGCAGAAAACTGGCCACAAGATGTATGATCCTATAAAAGAGTTTCATAGGCAAGGTATTGAAACGGATGGCGACTCCCCGAAATGGAGGTTCAGCGACATTAATGCAAACTTTGAGCTGATCCCAACATATCCGTCTTTCATGGTGGTACCGAGTACTATATCAGATTCGATGTTAAAGCATGCAATGAAATTTAGATCGCAAAATAGATTACCTGCTATGACTTATTATTACAAGAGATCGAGCTGTTCCTTACTCCGGTCTTCCCAGCCATTGACAGGGTTAACTAAACAGAGATCACCCCAGGATGAGAGGTTGATTCAAGCTTTTTTCAGCACATCGAATGATTCAAAAAAGAATCTGATTGTGGATGCCCGTCCCACGGCAAACGCCTATGCCCAAATGACTCTAGGTGGAGGTACAGAATCCATGGATAATTACAATTTCAACAAGACAGCACAAAGAAAATTTTTAGGTATTGATAATATCCATGTCATGTCTGATACCATTAATGCCCTAGTAGATGATTTCCTTACTGATGGCGATATCGCGGTCCCTGTCAATTCTACTAGTCTTGCTAACGGTAAAGCAGGTAACTGGTTAAAATATATACGTTTGATATTATCATCAACAGAGATGCTGGCCAAATCTATGATATTTAATAAGTCAAACGTATTTTTGCATTGTTCGGATGGTTGGGATAGAACTGCGCAAGTTGGTTCCTTGGTCCAAATATGTCTTGACCCATACTTTAGGACGTTTGAGGGATTCATGGTTTTGATTGAAAAGGATTGGATTGCGTTTGGGCATAAATTCCGTGAGAGGCTTGGTCACTTGGGTTCAACTAGTGTTTTCCATGATAACACATCTGGAATTACTGGTAATATAGCTTTAAATTACAAAAAAATAGCAGGAACTGATTCCAATACCAGAGATAGTTCCAATGAGAAAGTTATTTCAGTAGAAACAAGCGCCCTTTCAGATTCAATTACCCTAACTAAATTTTCAAGTACAGCATCTAATCTTTTTACTAAAACCTTCAATGGCATTGGCGGCAGGTATAGTGGCAGCTCAACTGAGAAAGGATCAATACCAGCTACTTCAACTGATAAGGTAAAGAAAAAGAAAGCAAGCACAAAGTTTGTCTCCCCTGTTTTTCTTCAGTTCCTGGACTGTGTATATCAACTAATGAAACAGGAGCCTAGTCTATTTGAATTTAATGAGCGGTTTTTGAGAAGATTAGTGTATCATAGTTATTCTTGTCAGTATGGTACTTTTTTGTATAACTGTCAGAAGGAATTGATAGATGATAAAATACAAGAAAAAACCACCAGCGTATGGGATTATTTCATGTCACGAAAAGACGAGTTTATTAACGATAGATATAAACCAATTACTAATAATAATGATATTTCTCTTCATGACGATTATGATGATTGGATACTTCCTGATCTGAACAATGTCACATGGTGGTGGCAGGTATTTGGGAGAAAGAATAGCGAGATGAATAGTCTTCCGACTATAAAAGAGGTGAATATCAATTCAGATAATAACGCAGACGCCGTTGAGAAAACGCTATCGGCAAAAATTGCATCTTTCCCGCTTGGTTTTTTTGGGAAGAATAATAAATAATCTCTCTTTTGGGAGTCTAATTTTTCGATAATCATGATCAAGAATGCTTGGAATGATATGTACTCATAATTGCAGTTGACAAAATCAATACAGACTTTGGTTTTAAAATTGTTCTCTGGCCAGAAGAAGTATTGTAGATGATCAATTATATAAACGCATATAGATAGAGACATATTTATAAACGATGTGATGTGCTTGTAATTTCTCTTTGATGTGATTTCTATAATTTGACAATATCTTCTCTCCAAGAGACACCACACCATTGCGCGACAAGGATTGCCAAGCTCCGAGCAGCTTCAATAGCTTCCCTATCACAGCCAATATTCACAGCACCTTTTAGATGCCCCTTCAGCTGTGGATTTACGTCCTGCGGCACCAAGGCAGCTATCACAATAAAGCTCGTTTCCTGTGCAGAGAGAACATTGTCATTTGATAACAAAGGTCCGTAAACGTGGACTAGTGTGTAATACCACAGATCAGGGTATGAGGAGTTGATGTTATTGACAATCCGCTGTGACACTTTATTATAGATACTATTCCAATGTTTCAGCCCTCGTTGAGTCTGGAGGTCCCGCTCCTCCACAGACTCTGCCACACGATCCGTCATGGTCTCTGATTCCTCATTAGAGCAAAATGGTCTAGCGTTGTTGACAAATGAATGAAAGGGATCAATCTCTCTGACCACCCTCGGAAGTAGCGCGGCTGGAGTGTATTCTTTGAGATGGTGCAACCCGTTGATTGCACGCGGCAGTCCAGCCAGTGGGCCGGACTTCAGGATGGCCTCCCTGAACTTCCTGGAGAGTTCCTTATGCCGCTGTGTCGGCTGCAAGTAGTGCTCGTTCACCAGCGTGCACTGGGTATCCTGCCGCTGCGCGCACTGCTCCACCAGGTCAATGGCACGACCCGCCAGAGTGACGCGGTGTGTGTGTGCATCTTCGTTACACAGAGCCAATGCGTAGTGGTATATCTTTGGAATCTCCTGCGGCCGATTGCACACGCTGAAGGTGACTGCGGCAACCAGGTACCACAAGTTGTGCAGTTTCGGGTGGAACTGAGACAGTTGAATGAGTCTTTGAGCAGTAAGAATTGACATTTTACTCTGTTTCTATTTGGTGCCGTAGAAACAACTTCTACAAGTGGCTTGTTTCATTAATAAAACATGGATTGAAAACTACAAAAGCAAAGAAAACTGCGTGTGCATGACTGAGTGGGGCTTTAGGAAATTTTTCTTTTTTTCTTCGCATAATCATTTAGAACAAGAGAAAGTATAGCAGTTTACAGCAAAAAAACGATACAAGAAGACAAGAAGAAATAAGAAACCTTACTTTAATACATATATTTATATAGTAATATCTTATGTATTGAATATTCAGCCCTAGCGGATCCCAGGTTTTAAGCTAAAATTCGTACTTACTATCACACACACGTACATCGTTTTCATGATTTTTTTCATCATCAATTTTGTGTAAATCAAAAATCAAAAAAAAAATTGAAAAAAAATTGAAATTTGTACTGTTCTACGTTATTGGTCATGTGATAAATAATTCTCGTCTGTAATGAGTTATTGTCACATGATTGTGTTTTGTCACGTGATTTTATTTGATCACGTTTTATATCCGTACACGATTACATGATGAAATCCTAAAAACCTTTTTTCCAATGCTTTTTTTTTGATTCTATCAATAATATATTGACTAAATCAGAACCGATGAGGTTGAATACGAGAGGAGATAATTGAGAAGGTTGATTTGTTGGGGTTGGTAGTTTTTTTTACTTTAAATGGACAAGAGGGTACGGTTCAAGAGGCTTGAGCAAGTCTTTGAGCGGGCGTTGGGCCAGACTGTGGCGCGGCTGGAGAAACGTGAGCGTGTTACTGCGTGTTTCCCGCAATATGCCAGCACTGTAGAGGGTATATCGCACTTGGAGAATTGCCAGAGGCAGCTCGTGGAGTTTTGGGTGCGGTACTGTCAGAAAGAGTTCGCTGATATTTTGCAGGAGCGCCATGTGCAAGAGAAGCTCGACGACCTGGACGACCTGGTGTATCTGGCGCAGCGGCGGCTGGAGGAGCGGAAACGCCGGGTGCTGATAGCGAAGGCGAACAAGGCGAAAATGCCAATTGAACCGCACAAGTCTATAGATGAGCTCACTAGTCAGGAACTAATGGACGCTCATTTGCACGCGGCAAGAAGACAATCGGTGAAGGAGCTGGATACTCGGATCACGAAAATAAACCATATGAACGACGATTTACGGCGTCAAATTAAAGAGCTGGAGGAACAGATCAGCAGCGAACACGCAGCGATAGAGAAGATTTTGGATGAAAATGTCGGCTCGAAAACCGTAGGTGATCGCGATGAAACTCTGGTCCAGGGACTTCAGGATATGGTCCTAGAATTGAAAGAGAATGTCATATAGTATTTTCTAAGATAGTCAAGATATGTAACATTACCAAAATTATAAATAAAAAAAAATTATTTATTTAGTTGATTTTTTTAAATTTTTTTAAGTTTTGTTTGTGCATTTGGCCTTGTTGTATATAAACAAGAACATATCAACTATTTAAACAAACTGGCTCGTAAACAATAACAGAGCAATTCTCATGCTGGACATACAATTTAGGAAACCGTATTCGGTAGCGTTTCTGCTTTGCTCGCTAGCTGCCCTTTATCTTAGGCGTGACTACTAATGACGCACTATCAGTGGTAACGAGAGACCATGATAAAATAGCGCATTTCCTAGCGTTTATGATTGAGTCATGGCTATTTGTAATGATGTTGGATTCCCACATCATAACATTGCCAAACCCACTGCAGTTTTGGCGACGTCTTGACTTTGACGAAGAAATGGAACTCGACGGCAGCACTGGTTCTTATGCAGGTTCGGATATCTTTGATGATAGCCGATACGTTAAAGCCAACAAGTACCTTGTTGCTTTAGTTCTCTGTTCTGGCGTAGCTGGCTTAGGGAGCGAGGTTTTGCAGAGTGTTTTATCTTTAGGTCGGAGGTCGTTCGATCTCTTCGACGTTGTGTTTGATTTCCTTGGTAGTGTCCTGGGCCTAATGATAGGGTACTTCCATGAAAGACACTTGCATGGCCACACAGTAATACCTATGAGTTTTTCTAATGTAATATAGCGGTATTACATATCTTTATAGCAGAATATATACAGGTTAGAATATATATATATATCTATTTATATCTATTTATATATACTTCGTTGATTTTTTTTTCTCATTTATCTCAGGCGGATGTAAGATCTGTGTGCAATAGCTGTCTTGTGCATCTGGTCTCTCTTCTCGTAACCGGAGCTCTTGCCCTCATGAACAGCGACGAGTTCTTCTCCAAGTCGCACGGCGAAGTCGCTTGAGACCCTTTTGTTAGCGCCTTCGACGATCCAGTTCCATGCGAGCCTATTTCTCTGTCTCTTGTTCAGTGGCACGGGGATAACTGCTGCTTTCGCGACACCTGTGCTGAACGTCTTGACAATCATCAATGGGGCCATGTCGTCGAGGGCCTTCTTGAGCAGTTCCACGGGGTCTTGCCTCGTTTTGCAGTACAGCAGGTACAGTGCCCTCGAGATAATTTTTTCTGCGCGCGCTTTCTTGCCATGTCTCATGATCATGTTGGTTACATGCTGGACAACGGGGTCCTTCAACTGAGGCAGCGGTTTATCCTTCAGGGCTTCCCATTCTTTTATCTGTTCTTCCGTGGGGTTGAACTCGTTCAGCGCCTCTTTCGCCTCCGCGATTATATCTATCCTAGCCTGGCCCGGTGGGGCCAGCGAGACCTCCGGCAAGTACTCGCGCTCGGAGAACTCAGAGTTCAACTCTTCCAGCGCGTCCAGCCACTGATCAACCTCCTCATCGCTAAACTTTATTTTTTCACTGCTAAACTCCAGGAACTCACCACCTTCCTCCAACTTCCGATCACTAGCATCTATTTCCACATTGTGAAACTCCAAGACTTCACCGTTAACCTTCACTTTCTTGCCTTGTTCCTTCATGACAATACTGGTTCCGGCGAAATTCCTTGTAAGGGCAGGACGACGCAGTACCGCACGACTGGTCCTTGCACCCGCAAACCTCAAGACTCTAAACATGTTCTCGTTGTATAATCTTGAAAACAGATGATATACAGTCGTCTCTCATCATCATATATATATTTTATATATATGAATATACATGCCATGTCATCTTGCAACTTTTTTTTTCCCTGTTTAATGGTGAAGGTGGGGGAGCTATGATATTTTTTCTTCAAATTATATCAATCTGAACGGATCACGTGTAGTTTCGAATAAACATTATAATTGTACACTTATCGACTATTAATAATCAGTTTTGGTGCCAATATATATATATATATATATATCTTCAGTTTCTGTCCACCAAGCTGTCGCTCAGAAATTACGGGAAACACGGCATTTACCTCTTGGTTTTGCAATAGATTCTGTCGGTTTTTCAATTTGTCTGCAATGCATTACTGGGTACACCAATTGCACACCTTGTAAATCATCCCGAAATACACTCAAATTTTACAAAATATATAGTACTGCGCTTAATGTTGTATAGACTGGGACCAGAACTCGAGGAATGAACGGAAAGGAGTGTACGTAAGATCTGCAATATTGAGGAACTTTCAGCGATAGAAGTGATGCGTAGATACATTATAAATCTGAGCAGGGTCTAGTGTTGCCAACTCTGTGTATACTTCATACCGACAACAACAGCCACTGTGGAAAACTACACCGTTACAAATGCGTTACCGCGGTGGGGGGAGGGGGGTTGCCGTCTAGTACGACATGGCCGGGATAAATTTATGAGTTTTGTGATATTCACGGGAAACTGAGGGAAATCTGCTCGGAAAGGTGCATGGGAAAACAACCCATTTCTACCCAAACCAAGGGGAGACCCTTGGTTTTGCAACTGTTTTCGTCGATTGTCCTTTGCATTGTTGCATTGTTGAATCGTAATATTATAATATTGAATTTTGTCCATCCATCGTTGTATTGTATTATTGCATTATTACAATCTGTCGACAGCGACATAATCGACCGAGCGCAAGAACAATTGGAAAGAACTTTGCCATGGGACTAGAGTTCTCCGCATAGGAACTTTCACCCTTCTTATTTTTTGAACACACAACCGCAATATATATATATTCCTATAAATATTGGCTTAGTAATTTGTTCTCACTCTATATGTTGTTTCACATAATAATCTACAGAACACAGTTGTAACAGAAAATGTAATATCGTATATATATCTTCACCGATGTGTCAGATTGAGATATCGCCAAAACTGAATGGTGAGACGCAATTTACACCGTAGCGAGTAGAGAAATTTATATTGTCGTACCACACGACACGGTCAATTTTGTGTAATTTTCTGAGATATTAATTTTATTCGTTTTTTGCTAGAAATTGCTCAGAAAAGAGTGCAGGAAAACACCCCGTTTTTACCCAAACCAAGGGGCGACCCTTGGTTTTTTTCAAAATTTTGTCAAGTCTCCTTTGCATTATAGTATTATAGTACTATTGCATTGTAGTATTGTATTACAGTGTTATAATATGGTATTGCAATATTGTATTGTAGAGAGCCAGGGGGGCCCGGCCCCCCCGTACCCCCCTTGGTTTTGCAACTGGATTTTGCAGAATAGTGTATTGTATGATATTATATGACAATATAATATTCTACACTATTATAGTCTGTACTATAGTAACATTTCTACTTTATCCTCACTGCAATAATGTATTATATTTTGTATAGTTGTATTGGATTATCAAATACATTATACTACAACAGAGAAAAGTGCTTGACGGGGTCCAGTTACCTCCTGCGTTTGCTCTCCCTCTCGGTTGCGGCCATATCCACAAGAAAGCACCGTTTCCCGTCCGATCAACTGTAGTTAAGCTTGTGAGAGCCTGACCGAGTAGTGTAGTGGGTGACCATACGCGAAACTCAGGTGCTGCAATCTCTTTTTTTGGCGCTTTTGAGAGCGGCGACCGTAGAAGACGCGGTGGCATAACACGGTTTCGTGAGAGCTGATGTGCGGCAGAGACGAGCAATAAGACAGGACAACAGTATAAGGAAGGTATCGATTTAACAAATTATCCACACAAAGTAGGGGGGTATCTCTATAATATATATGATCTAAGCTACATAGTTTGGTGTTGCGCACAGCAACATATATCGTACACGACGACATGGTCAGTTTCCGATGAACAGAAAATCTGAAAAACAAGAATCAGTCGGAATTTCACCTAGAAAAGTGCGTAGCAAAATGCTTGATTTTACCCAAACCAAGGAGGCCCCCTTGGCTTTTTTCATAATTTTGTCAATTCGTCGCTGTGTTGTAGTATATTGTAGTATATTGTAGTATATTGTAGTATATTGTAGTATATTGTATTGTATTGTTGTATTGTATTATTGTATTGTTGTATTGTTGTATTGTATTATTGTATTATTGTATTGTATTATTGTATTGTATTGTATTATTGTATTATTGTATTGTAGAGAACCGGGGGGGCCTGGCTCCCCCGTACCCCCCCGCCGCCAAAACTTACTTGATCGAATCATTGGAGCTATACTTAATACCTAAAAAAACCGTTGTTATCCCATTAATTAATGCAACGTATAGTTATAGATATGTGTACAAGCTTGTTTTGTAAATCGTTGTGGTAGTGTAGTAAAACTACATAACGTTCGTTATATTTATCGTGCGGCACGACACAGCCAGTGGATGAAAAGAACTGAGTGGAAAACAAGAAATCAGTAGGATTTTCTCCTAAAAGAGTGCGTAGGAAAATGGGGCGTTTTCCTTTTCAAACCAAGGGGCCCCGCCCCCCTTGGTTTTGTTAGCGGTTTTTGTATTATTGTATTATTATACTATAGTGTATTTATGCCATAGTGTATTTTTGCCGTATATATTTATTCCGCCTCTGCATTGGTTTGTCGTTGAATGCATTATGTTGTACTATATTGTATTAAAATATTATAGTATTATAGTGTTGTATTACAGTATTGTATTATTGTATTATTGTATTATTGTATTATTGTATTGTATTATTGTAGAGAACCGGGGGGGCCGGGCCCCCCCGTACCCCCCTCAACTCCGAACAAAGTATAAGGAACAGAGAGAAACTGGATATTACAACAGGTTCCTAATATTGTTGCGCAAGAGTTGGATGCGGTAACTGATATAAGAGATAGTACATTAACCAGGGACTGGTTTGATGTTCTATATATGTAACTGGATCAGATATAACTGGATTATATCCAGTTATATCTGATCCACACGTACAGAACAACATATCACATGCACCGCGGATAAAAAGAAAAAGCGCCGAGTCGCTCTAACGGGTCCCAGAACCCTAAAAAACGAAGATCCAGCACAGAGAGATCACAGCGCACAGAGAGAGATCCCCCCGGGGCAAAGGGCGAGAAACGGTTCTCGCAACCGTAAATCTGCTTTCCTTCGTCTCTTCTCCTACTACAGTTTCTGTGAGATTTCGTCCCTCCCCCCCCCACATGGTAGACGAAAATAGAAGAAGAAAAAAAAGGGGCGGCCGATGATGATGTAACTCCCCAACTCCGTGCAGACGTTTCTGAGGGGATTTCTCGTATTAAAGTTTTTTCTTGGAAAATTTCACTCGCTGCGAATTTCGCTGTGCAGAAAACTCGAGAGAGATTTTCTTGTCGAGTGGGAAAAGGGGCCCCCCCGCAGAGGATGGGCCGCAGAAGGGGGGGGGGGACTGAAAGGGCTGAGATGACTAAACACCGATGAAGAAACCGACGATCTTAGCTCATCTCAATATCTCTTCAACATCTCATCAATTATATAAGAGATAGTAGTGTGTGTGAAAAAAAAAAAGGTGTTTTTTTTTTGTTGCGTTGCTGGAGCAAAGCAGTAATACTAGAAAATGGGATGTGTATCTATTCCGCAGCAGATGCTGCTGCTTAACAAGGCGCGGTCGAAGCTGATGCAGTGCGCCATGGTGAAGGACCACAACAGGGACTACGACCTGCGGCAGATGGTCGCGCACGCGAACCTGCTGGACACGTTGCTGCGGGCCGAGGACCGGTTCGAGGCGATCGACGCGGTGCACGAGGGGGTGGCGGTGCCGCCGCCGCCGCAGGTGATTGGCAAGAACGGCGAGATCATCAGCCCGCAAAGGGGCCACGGCGATGCGTTCGATATGGACGACAAGGAGTACCACAACCTGACGGACTGCTCGGAGATGGTGGACCGGTGTCGGCAGTACGGGAGCAGTCTGCAGGACACGGGGGAGAAGCCGTACTACATGCCGTCGGGCCTGGAGCCCGCGGAGGAGGACGAGCTGGTGTGCGAGGAGGAGCGCGCCGAGGAGGAGCAGGAGACCCTGATGGAGCAAGGCGAGCTGCCCGAGGACATGGACGGGTACCATTCCTCGACGGGAAGTTCACCTACAAGCTCAAAGACCGGCAGCCCCGCGCGGGCCGCGCTGCCGGGCAGGCAACTGTCCCCCGCGGAACAGGCCGCAGACCAGGCACTCAGAGACATGCACTACGCGAACGCCATATCGGCAGCATACAACCACATAAACCCGGCCCAAGAGGCCGGGAAGGGACACCACTACATAGACGCATAAGGCATAAAGCATAAAGCATAAAACATAATACTAATACTATATATTAATAATTTATTTATCAACGTGTACGAAAATACGTGACGTCCGTATAGTGTGATATAGCATCACTGTGTACGACGATGTGGTGGGACACACACACGCACACACCCCGGTGCTGACTACGGGTGTTTCTGAGGGGGGGAAGGGTGACAGGAATTTTTCGGTGTGTGTCTCATACAGGGGGGGGGGGCCAGCGGGGCGTTATATAAAGGGAGCATCCCAATTGGATAGCAAGACTCCTCATTCCCTAATACTGTCTATAAGGAGATAATTTTCAAGAATTTTTTTTTATTTTTTATAACACAAGTACGTTTTTACAATGGTCAAGGCAGTAGCAGTTCTAAGAGGTAACGAGGGTGTATCTGGTGTTGTGACGCTGGAGCAAACGAGCGAGGCCGAGGCCACCACCATCTCCTACGAGATTAAAGGCAACACTCCAAACGCGGAGCGTGGTTTCCACATCCACGAGTTCGGTGACGTGACCAACGGCTGTGTCTCTGCCGGTCCACACTTCAACCCGTTCCAGAAGACCCACGGCGCCCCAGGCGACGAGGTCAGACACGTCGGCGACATGGGCAACGTCAAGACCGATGCCAACGGTGTCGCCAAGGGGTCCTTCCAGGACAACCTCATCAAGTTGCTCGGCCCTACCTCCGTTGTCGGCAGATCCGTCGTCATCCACGCCGGTACCGATGACCTGGGTAAAGGCGGTGTCGAGGAGTCGCTAAAGACCGGTAACGCCGGCGGAAGACCAGCCTGTGGTGTCATCGGTCTAACCAACTAACTACCCCAGCCCCAGGGTCCTAGACTCTGAAGGGGTAGGCGAAAAAAGAAAACAGACCTTTAAATAATTCGATATAGCAAAAAACAAACAAACTATAAATACTTTTTATTCTAACAAGATCATTATAAAAACAAAAACAAAAACATAAACATAAACATTCCGATTGCAACATGCCGTTTATATACGTCTAGTCTTTTCGGGAAGCAGTAGAAAGTTATATTGCTCACTTCTATTAAACTTGCTCAATGTTAGCAGCTCAAACACCCAAGAGGTTACAAATCAAACCATACGGATACATCCCGTGGCTGTCGTATGTAAAATGTATACAACATGATGAAATAATGTTGTATAACGATGTATACATGTATGTATGCCGTCAGTTGTACCGCAAAGGGAAAAGAGCAAGTAAATACGATAAATGCCCTTGCCCACGATATACCAGTTTCCTCCGCTGTACACGAGACAGCCGAATCTGTTGATCAGGCAAAAACAACTGGAGACATGGGTGGACATCATCACAGAGTACTGTAAAGAGCACAAGGTATGGGCTGTGGGCCGTGAAGGAGACGTCGATACAGACAACAACATCTTCAGGAACACGGAGATCAGCAGGACTGTGCCGCAGCTTTTCGTGAACGAGATATGGGGCGAGATGGTGTCGCAAGGTAAGGCCCTGCCGCACGGGGCCAGCTACTACGTGCTGTGGAGGGATGTGGACTCCTGGAGCTCACTGATGCTGCAATGGTTTGAAACGGCAGGGAAGTTGAACCAAGTGGTGACGTTGTATGAGCTCGCGGAGAGCGACGAGACCCTGGAGTGGGAGTTCCACGGTATGCCCGAGCCACTGCTCCAGAGCTGTCTGAAACCATTGTGCGCACGGAACAGAGCTACACTAATGAAGGACGATAACGGGGTACCCGTTGCAATCAAAGTGGTATAAAATTGTTTGTGATTATTTCATTGTATTATATATCTAAAGAAAAAAAAAACACACACACAATAAAACAACTGGTTTATTTTTATATACAGATATGCACAGGTGTTGAATAATAATTTCTTTTATTTCTTGTTTTTTTCTTGTTGTCTATACTACAGGATCAGAGAACAATCTGCTATTGACGACAGACCAGTTCAGGTTGTCGAGCACGTTCCTTACATAGGCAGACCTGTTAGCAACGCCGTAGTCCGTAAGGTATGCATGGTCCCACAAGTTAACGCAAATCAAGGGGATAGTCCAGTCCTCCACTTTCTTGCCTTTGTCGCTGGCCTCCTCTACCAATTTCTTCACTTGTGCGAGGTGGCTGTATTCTTGAGGATTTATAGCACTGTTCAAGTCGAATTGCTGGTTTCTTGGGAAATAGTATGGGGTACCGTTATTCTGCACTGTCAAGATATGCATCTCTTTATTGCTGTTCTCGACTAAAAACAACCAGCCTTCTCCCAAAACATCTGTTTCTGCTCTCTTTATCATTTCTTCTTTAACTTTCTCCCAGCTGGTCTCGAACGACTCCATGAGACGAGCCTCGAATAGCCTGGAAGGCTGTGTGTCCTTTTTGTGCACTTCCCCGTTCCCATGTTGCTCTTCTATCGAGGGCAGGATGTTCTCCACGAAAAGATGGTTATTATGTGCCGCAGAGGCTAGGTTGAATATATTGCTGCTGTGCTGACTCTTGGCCGTCTTCAGCATGATATGGAACGGCAGGTACGACTCTAAACTTGATCCCGCAGTGGCCAGAGTCAACTTGTCACACAGATACTGTTGGTACTGGTTCCATACGCTATCAAACCCTTTATTACTGAGCACTTTGGGGATACCGTGCTGATTCAGGTGAGCTAGATTGGGTAGTCTGGGTACCGTGTGAATACCACGTCTCAAAACCGTTCTACCCAAAGACATTTCGACCGTGATTTTTCCGTAGCAGTATATGAGTATAAACTATTGAAATAAAAATAGAAACAAGTAGCTAAAAAACCTCGATAGATAATCCTTTATTTGTTGGGTTATATTGTCAAAAGAACTGAAAATAATTGAAAATATTGGAAATATTGGGAAAACTCAAAAAAAAAAACGAAAGGTTACCCTGGGGAAACCATATCACATCATACTAAAACGCACATGACAATTTAATCACAAACGAATATGAGAAATTTCAAAGAAAAAAAAATTTAGTGAGAGATAAGGGATTCGAACCCTTGCATCCGAAGATATCAGAGAATTTAAGTTTTTTAAGTGTTTCGACTCACCTAAATCTGACGCCTTAAACCACTCGGCCAACCTCCCATAAGAACTTGATATCTGCCGTGGAAAGGTTTCTTGTCGAGTCCGGTTTTACTTCAAAGTTTTCACAAAACTTTTCTTCCAGTTTCTCTGGCACTCTATATATATGGAAATAGGATCCAATACATATTATATGTTACAAACTAAAGATAGTCGAAGCCTACTGTAGTATTCGGTACTCAAGTTCTGTATTAAGGGAGAGAAAATTCTGATCCCCCGGTTTTTTCTGAGGGTGAATATTGGCAAATGTTTGGCTTTGTATCAATTAGGAGGTTTACGTCGGGGAGGTGTGCGAGACAGGTGATACGGAACGGTGCTTTCAGAAGACGAAGAGCGGGATCCGCTGTCCAGTCTGTGGGCCACGTCGGCCAGCGGTCTGGTGGCTCTGACTTGGAGCGAGGGTCTATAATCACCATGCATGATCCCATTGCCAGGACTTTGTTGGATGAGCCCACGATCATTGTGGAGCGACAGCTGGAGCTCATGAACGTTTTTCTGGGGGTTGAGCAGGCGAACAAGTACGCTATCCTGGACGTTATGGGGAATAGGATCGGGTACATGCAGGAGCGGGATTTCTCGATCGGGAAGGCTATAATGCGGCAGATCTCCCGTCTGCACCGGCCGTTTATCGTGGAAGTTTTTGATAACTGGGGGAACGTGTTGATGAGCATCCGGCGGCCGTTCTCTTTTATCAACTCGCACATCAAGGCTATTATACCGTCGCGGGTGACGCAAGTGATACGGGACGGCGTGGATATATCGCAGGATCTCGATGTGGTTGAGGATAACGGCACGTTGGTAGGGGAGTCTATCCAGAGTTGGCACCTGTGGCGGCGGCGGTACGAGCTGTTCCAGAAAAACGACGCCGAGTTTGACCAGTTCGGCGAGATCGACGCGCCGTTCTTGTCGTTTGAGTTCCCCGTGCTAGACCGCGAAGGGAAGATCATGGGCGGGGTGGACCGTAACTGGGTCGGGCTCGGGCGGGAGTTTTTCACGGATACGGGTGTCTACATCGTGCGGTTCGACTCGCAGCAGAGCTACAGCGCCGAAACGTACCCTCGGGAGATCATGAGCCACCAAGCCATGAACTTCGACCAGCGGGCGGTGCTGCTGGCGAACGCCGTGTCTATTGACTTCGACTACTTCTCGAGACACTCCGGCCACCATTCCGGCGGCCTGATAGGGTTCGGCGATTACGAATAGATAAAAGTATAAATCTATATTAATTTATATAGTCAATCCCAGGTCTCTGTTAATCCGAGCATCGAGAAGTGCAAGCTGTCGGCGGACCCGCTGGCGGTGTCCATCAGCCGGCGTATCTGCTGCCTCACCAGCGGCTGGTCCAGCACATCGCTGGCGGGCTCCGCGGGGCCCAGCGCGATGGGGCCGGCCTGCCGCCCGTCGAGCTGGTACACGCGCCCATCGCGCACCACGAACGTGATGAAGTGCAGGTTGACCTCGATATCCTGCGGCGCGACGCCCTCGTACGCGTCGGAGTCCCCAGACGTGTTCCCGATATACTTTTCCGAGATCTCGGCGACGAACTCGTCCGCCTCGTCCCCGAACACGGACTTGTTCCCGCTGCGGCGCAGGTACTCCAGCAACGGGGATGGCAATGACTCCAGCAGGGCGCAGTTGTTCCCCAGCGCGTGCAGGATCGCGTACAGCCCGCACGCGTTCTTGATTGTCTGCTTGAACCAGACTGGGCCAGAGCCAGGGGCGACGCCCCTGGCTCTGCTCCCTAGGGGAGGAGACACCGTCTCCTCCCCTGGCGTCGCCCCGGTAATAGGGAACAGCAGCACCACTGCCGAGACCGGCCGCGGCACCATCGCCAGCAGGTCCTCGTCGTCAACGGAGTAGACGTCCACGAACGCGTGCGCAGCATCGAGTCCCAGCGCGCGCGCCACCCGCGTGAACACCTCGGGACTCGACTCCATCGGGACCACCGCGCGCTCTTTCTTAGACATTTATGTTTGTTTCTCTCCTCGTAGCAAATGAACTCTTTGCCGCCAACCTGGTAAGAAAAAAATAGCCGCCGTTGTTTCTTCTTGTTCTCACCCCCCCCCCNCCCTCTCTCTCTCTCTCT
>CAPT01000020.1:0-78635 GCA_001039675.1 Nakaseomyces delphensis CBS 2170
TTGTTGTTTTATTTTTTTCATGTTATTTCTTTTTTCTTTTTTTTTGGATGTTGTTTTTCAGATCCCACTTTTTTATTCAAATTTTTTGATCCCACCTCTTTATATTGTAATCAAAATTTACCTATATCCTACTAAACACACCCTACGAATGATTATTTCTAATATCATCTAGACCATATAACACCAAGTTATAATCTGACAGTAATCAATATCTCATGTTTACTTTAATTAGTTTTCACTTTTTACCTTGAGTATTACGTTGTCGTTTAGTGGATATAATTCCCCTAAATTGTTCTTCATAATTTTTGACTGTTGGTTCTCTATTACCTGTACTGGAAATTTTGTTTAGCCCTACAATAAAAATAGTTAAAATGGTATAATATTGGATAACCCCACGTAAATAATTTATTTCTATCCGATTTAATTATCCTACAACATTTTTTATGTTTTTGATAAATTTAGTATATTATCGGTTTCAATCCTTTAAATTAATAATTATATTTTATCCACTCAGGTCATATGACAGTAAGTTATATGAGGGATTTCTGAAAGTGCACTTGATCTTAATATTTTTTAATATACATACTTCTATAATATTATTAGCTGTATTCTTCTGCATTTATAAATACTTCGTCCCTGAGGATCACTTAGCTCTGTCATTTAGTAGCTCCACATACGTCTCTATTTCTGTTAGACAAACACATTTTATAATTATTTAACAATCTAGAAACTCAAGAAACAATATATGTATACTATCTCGTTTATTGCTGTGTTATCTGATGTTCATCGGCTGGGAATAAAGCCTGTGGAGTGAAGCGAGGATACCAGTGGGGTAACAGAATTTACTACAATTTTATGATTTGGTCCAGTTTCAATCCTTTCTTCAGTTATTAACGGTGGATAGTTACATATTGATGAATTACATTTCTTGATATTATTAGTAACTATTAAATTAATTTGTGCTTGCATAATGTCTATAGGAATTAAACAATACTAAACCTGAAACTGAGTTGCTGTACTTCATTTCCAATCTGGATTAAATAAAAGATAGTAGAATCATTATTACGGCTAGCCACATATTGTTGATGACATTAGAGCCTGTCCCTTGGTATTGAACGTTGTTTAAAGGCATGTACGAACCTGATAATGTCGACTTAGAAGAACCACTTTGAACGATTGTAGGATTGCCTTGATTGTGTGCTACAGAGGTCGCAAAAGGTAGTACACCAGCAGAAGCAGTGTTAAATCCAGAAGAACCAGAGGAACCTAGAGAACCAGAAGTGGCAGAGGAGTCTATGTTAGAAGCAACGGACCCTTGAGAACCTGATGAACCTGATGAACCTGATGGAATTGAAGCACCTGACTTAGAAACTGATGAAGCTGAAGAATCTGGTGAACTTGGAGAACCTGCGTTGGAACCTACGTTGGGGCCTGCGTTGGAACCTGCGTTGGAACCTGGAGAGCCTGCATTGGAACCTACGTTGGAACCTGATGAACCTGCATAGGACCCTGTGTTGGAACCTGGAGTGCCTGAGGCGCCTGAGGATCCTGAAGAACTATTATGTGCAGGAATATTCGGAATTATGGGGCCTAGTGTTGAGGTCATGGCACTCGTATGAGTTCTACCATCCGAACCAACAATGGGACAATAAGTGATTATTTTAGTGACTGGCTCACCATTAACAGTTACAACCACAGTGGACATCTCTGGTTGCGAATAAGAGCTGATACCAGTTGTTGAAACAGAGCCAGACGCGGCAGCCGATGTAGTAACAACAGAGGTCATGGAACTGGAAGTCTCGTTGACATACAAAGGATTGTCAACTTGGTTATACGTCAGGTATGTCACTACTTCCGTTGTTAACTGCCCGTTGCTGGCAGTAAATGTACTGTGGGAGACTACTTCTGTGATCACAGTACCGTCGGATGTGAAAACTGATGTCCAATCCGCCTCAATTTGAGAACTTTCAGAGGTTGATGATGACTTTGAATGAATTACTGTACTCGCACTAACGTCAGAATTTTGGTAGGAATTTATTGTTGAACTTACATATGAAGTTGGAGCTGAATTTGAGCTAGAGCTTATGTGCGGACTCATTTGCGAACTTACATTATTGCTTGTATAAGAGCTTGCTGCTGAACTATGAGAAGAGGAAGAAATTGGTATCTCAGAACTTCTGATTGTGGAAGATGGTACAACCGATGAATGTTGACCGGATGGAGGGATTAAGGTAGTACTGTGAGATAATTTTGAGGATTGATGAGAGGAGGTTGGAAGTGAGAAAGGAAGACCTGAGGGGGATACAATGGAAGAAGATACAACTGACGAAGACTGGATCGACGAAGGTGCAACTGACGAAGGCTGGATCGAAGCAGGTGCAACTGACGAAGACTGGATCGAAGCAGGTGCAACGGACGAAGACTGGGTCGACGAAGGTGCAATCGAGGAAGACTGGACTGAAGAAGGTACAACTGACGAAGACTGGATCGACGAAGGTGCAACTGACGAAGACTGGATCGACGAAAGTGCAACTGACGAAGACTGGATCGACGAAGGTACAACTGACGAAGACTGGACCGACGAAGGTACAACAGAGGAAGGTGATAATATAATACTAGAAGATGGTATTGAGGAAGAGTGAATACTAGATGAAAAAGGATGTATGCCACATTCTGTATCACTTGGAGGGTTGCCATTATACGTCAAACGATACATATAAAAATGTCCTCTAGGCATATTTATCCGTTCTGCGCTCTCGGATATGAGCTTACTATCATACCCGCACCCAATTTCGAAATCGTGTCCGCCATTACCATACATATGTAGAATTCCTGTTTGGTTATCATAATCAAATTGACCTTTCACACCAAATCCCATCAAAAAATTTCCGCCACCGAAACCTTTTACCCTAATTGGATACTCGGTTCCATAAATATCAAAGCCTAAATTAGCTTCACTTCCCAATACTATAGTATTATTTACTATACCAGTTAGGAAGAACAGGTTACCGTCTGCTACATCAATCGTGCCAGTATCACCAATAATGCACTCGCGGACACTGCATCTAAAGTAATAACTAGGAGCGCCACTAAGTTTGATTGTTCCTGTGTTATTTAAGGTACCACTTGTTTTGATCGTGAAAATATTTCCCAGTAAACCCTCATCAGCTTGTTCGTTTGCAGAATTTGGGGACTTCTGATAAGATATTCGGCCCGTATTTACAATCGATGAACCCAGAAGCTCTACTGTTGAGGAGCTATCTGAGTTTGTACGTGCTAGTGAAAAACTGATATCGCCATTATTTACTAGCGTGGTGGCATTCACCAAGATATCCTGAGTATGTACATTATCATTTGTAATTGACAGCGTGCCGTCATTAACAAACGAAGCCGTGTTCTGCAAATGGAATTGAAAGTTGGGAGCTGTGGTGCTAGCATTCACCGCTATGGTGCCTCCCGATGCGATGGATACACCGCCTTCGAAGTTGTACGCACTCCCGTTGTTAGCAATCAAGGAGCCTCCGTTTATATCCACGGCATCGTTGAACTGCCATTCACCTCCACCGACAGCCATTAGAGTGCCTCCGGAATCCACGGTCACAGTATTATTGAAGATATTCTCATCTGCGCCAGTTATGGTCAAGTTACCGTTACTAGCCACGTGAATTGGATCATTAAAAACCTGCTGTTCAGCAGCAACCCAATGGGCTAGCGCCAGTACTAAGTATATGTAGTTCATTGCGGGGGTCTACTTATCTACAGAGCAAAGCAGGACAGCATCCAGAGCAAGAGCCATAGCACTATATATATAACATAGACGATCATTGCATCGGTTAAGCACACAATACACATATGTTCAGCCAAGTATTGAAAAATTAATTAAAATCGGGATTTCGAGCCAGCAGGCTGCTCAAGGCATCGCATACAAGACTCTGGACCCTGGGCAGAGAACACGCCGCAGACGGGCCGGATCGGGATCGCTTTCGGGATCGGCGACCGGGATCTGGACCCTGAGCTGCAGCGAACAATGAGTGCAGACCCCGCAACGTTTTCTGTGTCCCGCGGCAGTAAGAAAAAAAAAGCGGATTCTTTGCTGCTCAGGGACCAGGAAGGAGTCTCAGGGTCCACGGTCTGGAACTTCCCCCCGGCGGTGCTGGGCGGTGTAGCTGCCGGTGTTGACGGTGCAGCTGGGCGAGTGAGGGATTATTGCCATAATCTGATCAAGCTCAGCTGGTTTTGCTCTTATAACGCTTTCGAAGGCCCTGCATGAAAGAATACTACTTCAGTATTGCCAACGGCAATGTACATTATGAAGATTTCTTCTGCGGTGCACTCCCATGTAGAACAGAGAGAGGTCTGTTTCCCTTCACGGTGAATGTCAGAAGAACCCCGGGAAACCCGGGGTTCTTCTGATTGTTAATATGCATATATTATTGGTAATACATAATGCAGGGCCGCCCATCATAGGTACTGTTTAAACAAGGGGGGTCCTGCATTTACTGCCATAGTAATCTTAACAAAACCAAGGCTTTGTGTCGTTCCCTTATCACCCCCTGATCTCATACATTGCTCCCTTGAGTTAAAGTCGGTAAAATATATATTTCTTGTTTTTCAGCATGATTTCTATAAACGTGCTGGTATCATTATACATTAAGAATACCGGTTTCTTTCATACCGTTTTATGTTTTATTTGGGTGATATATACAGAATTTTTCATGTTGGATAACATGTAGCAATGCATCTATGCATTGCGTTTTTTGTATTACAATATAGAAAAATCTTGAAACCCTCTCATGAGTCGATAAAGTGTTAAAAGGTTTCCTAGCGTTTTTTTTTTGCACAATGTGGAGGGGGCGGTAACTGGATAGAGTACGTAGTAGTGTGCAGCTTTCAACCTGTGGGTACTATAACTCCAAAATAGTTTCTTTCCTAATATAATAGTTACAAAGTAAAGACCAATTCTCGGAGATAAAAATACTATTAACAAGACGAAAATTGTTGGGTAGATAAAGCTATGAAACTCCTGTGAAATGCACTAAACACTTTCTTTTATGCCTTGAACAACCTCGTTATTTAAAATAAACGCAGAGTTCAGAAAAAAAGGTAATAACAAAAAATTATATACACATAAGTACCATAAACCAAGTAGTTGAAATGTAGAATAGATCCTTGACATTACTGTATAACTATATATAAATATATATATGAATTAGGAATTGTTCATGGGTGTTACATATGACGAACGAGAAGGTGACATTTTTTTTTCTTGACAAAATACGAACAGAAGGGATGAATGCAAATTGCTATTTATGCAATAAAGAGAACATTAGAGTCATGAAGAGAAAAAACCGAACCAGTCTGTTGTAATACTGCATAAGCATTAAAAATTTTTGCAAAGCATTGAATAGATATTCAATTGTGTATTCATAAAGAAGGATCAGAATATAGACTGCACACCAATTTAAAATTCACAAATCATCGCACTTGAGCAAAGGTGAAAGCTTTAATATTTTGTTCGCATATTTACAATCATGTCTGGTAATAGGGAGCAGGTATTTCCAACCCGTATGACACTGGGGTTGATGAAAACTAAACTTAAGGGCGCCAACCAAGGACACTCCTTATTAAAGCGTAAGTCGGAGGCTCTTACTAAAAGATTTAGAGACATTACAAAACGTATTGATGATGCTAAGCAAAAGATGGGACGAGTAATGCAGACAGCAGCTTTCTCGTTGGCAGAGGTTAGTTATGCTACAGGTGAAAACATTGGCTATCAAGTTCAGGAAAGTGTACTGAATGCTAGATTCAAGGTCAGAGCTAGACAGGAGAATGTCAGCGGTGTATACCTTCCACAATTCGAAAGTTATGTTGATTCTAATATTAATGATTTCAAACTAACAGGTTTAGGGAGAGGTGGTCAACAAGTTCAAAGGGCAAAAGATATATACTCGAAGGCAGTTGAGACATTAGTGGAACTTGCTTCCCTACAAACTGCATTTATCATTCTAGATGAAGTTATTAAAGTTACCAATAGAAGGGTTAACGCAATTGAACATGTTATTATTCCAAGAACTGAGAATACAATTGCATACATCAACAGTGAGTTAGACGAACTGGACAGAGAAGAATTTTACAGGCTTAAGAAGGTGCAAGAAAAGAAACAAAAGGAGAATGCGAAATTGGATATTGAAATGAAATTAAAGAGAGAACAACTGCGAATTTCAAAAGAACAAAATGCACCTACTCTTGAGGTGCCAGTACCTGAGGATACAGAAGGTTCCAGCAATCTTGTCGGTGATCAAGAAGACGACGTTATTTTCTAACCATTTTGTTCTACTTGCCTTTGTTCCCATTCTTCTCATTTTCTGGCACACATTGTAAAATACTTATTTTTTTTGGAAATAACTGGTGATAGATGGTAGTTTAAAGAAAATGTACATGCAAGTTAATACGATATTTAAAAAACGATAAATATACAAGGAAATATTTTTAGAAACATATAAACTAGATGCTCGTTGATTATTATACTGATTTATGGACAACAAAATTATGTACAAGATATTGTCATTTCAAAAAAAAATTACCTTAAGCACGCTTATCTTTACCTCTAGGTCTGTCTTTAACCTTCATTCTATTTTGGTTCTTACCTCTTCTTGTCTTGTAGCCCTTAGCCAATTGACCCCATGGAGACATGGACAGTTTATTAGACTTAGATTTACCACGACCACCACCGTGTGGATGATCTACCTTGTTCATTGCTACACCTCTAACGGTGGGCCTAATGCCTAGCCAACGAGATCTACCTGCTTTACCCAATGATTCGTTTTGGTGTTCAATATTTGACACTATACCCATAGTTGCACAGGCTTCAATAGAGACATAACGGTGTTCTCCGCTCTGTAGTCTGATGACGGCTTTTTTCTTTTCCGGTAACTTCGATATGATTCTGGCATAAGTACCTGCAGCTCTGCAGAACTTGGCTTTGCCGATGGGAGTTATCCCAACATTATGTACAACACTACCAACAGGGATCATAGAGATTGGTAAACAGTTACCACGCTGAGCTGTCTTCACACTTAAAATAGCTGGATCTAATTTACCGTGCATTTCCTGTAGGAGGGAGTCAGGGATACCTTTTCTGTATGATTCTACCATATCGCCTTCTCTTAGACCGTCGCAGGCCAGGATATATGACAGATCACCTGTAGTGTTATGTTTCAGGAGCGCAATGTGGCCTGACCTACCGGGATCGTACTCGATACGTTGCACTGTCTGAGTCCCTGCTTCCCACCTTTGGTAATCAACCAATCTGATACGGCGCTTGTGACCACCACCTCTGTGTCTCACTGTAATCTTACCATGATGGTTACGGCCACCAGTTCCACGTTTGGCCACGGTCAGAAACTTCACGGGCCCGCCTTTATGTAGGTACGGGTATATGGGTCTTCTCCACCACCGCAAACCTGGCGAAACCGGTTTCAGCTTCTTCATCTGTGTACTTTCTTTGCTTAATTTCCGACGCCTTCTAATCAGCTCATCCTGTTTTTCCAGAGTCATCATATCTGCATCGTGGGGGACAATCGTCAACAATTTTGCACTCACGTTAGCAGTCTCGGCAGCCGCAACACTCTTCCCATTAAACAATATCCTCGAGGTGCTCAGACCTCTTATCAACTTCAGAAACTGCATATTGGTCAGGCAAAGATTGGTGTTTTTTTGGATTGTATTATAAAATAAAAAAAAAAACGTTGTCTTTTAATATCAGCGTCCTTACGTTTTTATTTCGTTTTCCTCTCTCTCTGTTTTTTTCCACACTCTTCACAAACCCAACAGTATCTACCCTCGAAATAGCAATTTTGCAGTTACTTCTTGCCTTCTCACTATTAATACAAGAATCGAACCTTTCTCAGACTACTAATCCCTTCATCATCATATCATATCTGGGTCGATTGAATTTACTTTTTTGAGAGAGAGAGAGAGAGAGAGAGAGAGAATGAAAAGAAAATCGTTTAACGTGATATCCTCATGCATTTCGTGTTAAACGACAGATGATTTTTTGATTTTTTTTGATTTTTTAATTTTTTTTGATTCGAACGCGATTCGAACGCGCGAACAAATTTTTTTTTCAAATTTTTCAAATTTTCAATTTTCTTCAAAGGGAAAATGACCTAATTTGGGTATTGTACGGGTAAACATAATGAAGAAAAAAATTTTTTCATTATTGTGCAGTCCATCGGTAAACTCTACAAATGGTATATCTTTCAATTACACTATATAAAAAAGAAAACGAATCAAGTTGGGTGTTAATATACTTCTCTTGTTTAGAACACAAAGTAATGAGTAAAAGTAAAAACCCAGTGCATTACAGGTGTAATGTCTGTATTTGTTTTTTTTTGTTTTTTTAAACTTCTGTGATTAAAATTAAAATTAAAATGATGACCAAAGTTGTCGCCCCAGGCGGATTCGGTACTCCCATCGGTCGCATACATCCCTCTGTCTTAACCGACACGGTAATGGGCCACATTCCGGGAGTATCTATGACTGATTCAGCAATATAATACACTGAAAATTCTGAACTTTTTTTTTTTTTATTTATCTCAAAAGCAATATAAAGAACAAAGAAAACATATACAGGAAAAAGGGGCTACGATGCTATTTTCATGCTAATCATGATAACAGTTTGTTCTCTATTTAATCTCTCCTCTTGTGGGAGGGACGATAGAAAACTACACACTGACAGGATTATAAATATATATTCAAAACTGAGCCCTCCGTCTTGCCAAAAAAAAAAAGAAGCATCTATATATATATATGGCTTGTATTGTATTAAGCACCGCGTGCACTAGCACTGGCTGGTGATGATCCTTGTTATACCTCAATTTGGGGGAAACCTCCAGTGCCTAAGCTCGAGAGAGTGTGTGAACACGACTTGTCAGGGTCACCGAGAAACCGAGAAACCGAGAACCGAGAACCCACGGACACGGAGTAATGGAAGTCATGATAGGTCATCCCGGGCGTTGTTGGAGAGAGAGACAGGTCAATGACCTTTCTTTTACAGACGTCTTCAAGATTCAAACTATAAAAAGTCCTTTTGTTTATGTTGATTTATTCTTAACTTAGCGATCGGTGTTTGTTTGTAGATTCCGATTAATATATATAGCATAACGAATAGGACAGCAAGCCGTAGTTTTACGTATCCTAGGTTTAAGACAATAAAGCAAAAAATTTAGATGAGCCGTGTTAGTCGTATTGCTGTACGGAGATTCATGTCGTCTTTGAAACGGTTCCCCTTTGAGACTAAGAACGGCGAGGTGTACTGGGCTGCGTACCCTAATGCCACGTACCAGAACAAGAGACACAACTTCAAAGGCGAGACGTTTGCGGTGCAGGCGCAGATGCCCTCACTGCCCGTTCCGGAGTTGGAGAAGAGCGTAGCTACGTACTTACAAAGTGTGAAGCCCTATGTGAAGGACCTGTCCCAGCAGGAACTGTTGTGTAAGGACTTTCTGAACGGCGTGGGCCCCGTGTTGCAGAAGAGGCTTCAGGACTTCGCAAGCTCCAGGAGAAACTGGATGTCTGAATTCTGGGACGACCAGGCGTATCTACAGTACAATGAACCCCTTGTGCCATACGTCTCTTACTTCTATTCCCACGGTAAATTGCCAGCCGAGCTGGCCAAGATCGACAAGGACCCATTGTTGAAGGCCACAGCCATCATCTCCACCGTCGTCAAATTTATCGAGTCTATCAAGGATGAGTCGTTGCCTGCCGAGGTGATTAAAGGTACGCCCTTTTGTATGAACAGTTTCCAGTTGATGTTCAATAACTCTCGTATTCCTGACACCACGCAGGATTCCAACGTCTTCTACTCCATCTACGAGAACAATTTTATGATTGTGGCATACAAGGGTAACTTCTACAAAGTTTACACCCATTTCAAGCAGACAGATATGGATGAAGACAGTAAAGTGGACGCAATTAACAACCCGCTACCTGTCAATCTGATCTGGCAACAGCTGTACAACATCGTTAACGGTCCGCTGTCGAAGAATGCTACATCCATCAACGCTGGTGTTGGTAGCTTAACATCCTTACCAAGAGACCAATGGCGTGAGGTCCATGCTGAGCTGATCAAGGATCCACTAGCAAAAGAATCTCTAGAGACCATTCATCGTTCTTCATTCGTTTTATGTTTGGATCTAGATCAGAGCCCAATTACTTTGGAAGAGAAATCTAGAAACTGCTGGCATGGTGATGGCTTCAACAGATTCTTTGACAAGCCACTGCAATTCTTTGTTACCGGTAACGGTACCTCAGGTTTCTTAGCTGAGCATTCCAAGATGGATGGTACCCCTACTCTTTTCCTGAATACCTTTGTTTGCCAACAAATGAGCAAGATAAGCCAAGATAAATTCATCAACTCTGTATTTGAACCAGTCCGTGAAACCGATTACCACCAACCAAAGCTTCTACCTTTCGTCGTTACTCCTAAGATTGCTGCCAGCGTTGACAGTGCTCTAACACAATTCAGAGATGTGATGGGTCAGCATGATCTACGTGTATGGCACTACAACAGATATGGTAAAGAGTTCATGAAGAAGAATGGTATGTCGCCAGATGCATTCATCCAACAAGTTATTCAATTGGCTATTTACAAATACTTGGGAAGGCAAGTCCCAACTTATGAGGCTGCTTCAACTAGAAAGTACTTCAAGGGTCGTACTGAAACTGGTAGACCAGTCTCTGAGGCTTCTGCTCATTTCGTCAAGACCTGGGAATCCACCAATGCTACTAACGAAGAAAGGGTTGCTGCTTTAAAGGCCTCCGCGAAGTATCATGGTCAATACATGAAGATGGCATCTGAAGGTCAAGCTCCAGACCGTCACTTCTTTGGTCTAAAAAATATGCTACAGAAGGGTGAGGAAGTCCCAGCGTTATTTAAGGACAGTATTTTCAACTACTCTTCTACCTGGTATGTTTCCACTTCCCAATTATCCAGTGAGTACTTCGATGGCTATGGTTGGTCTGAAGTTAACGAAAATGGTCTAGGTTTGGCATATATGATTAATAAGGACTGGATGCACATTAATATTGTCACCAACCCAGAAAAGAGTATGTTGTCTGTTGACAAGATGCATCACTACTTGAATGAGGCAGCTGATGAAATCGCTATGGCCTTGATGGCAGGAGAAACCATGAAGGCTAAGTTGTGAGTTGTTGAGGTACAAAATGAACGCATATATTTGTTTCCATTTCACGTTATGATTTTTAACACTCTCCTTCGAACTTGTAAATTTCCAGAAGATTGCTTTTACAAATGTTTTAATTTTTGGTAAAAGAAGAAGAATGTTCTTCTTATTTGGTAAGGTATGTATGCATATTTAAATATTATTTTTATATTATATTGAGCTAGTCTTCCATCCGTTTATTAAAAAGAATAAGAAATTTTAGCTTTTATCATAGTAGTATCAAATTTTAGTGACTTTATACGTTTTGGTAGCCGGAAACAAAATAAAAGCTAAGCTGAATACAAACAGAATCGTAGGAATACATATATGGTAGCACAGAGATATCAATAAGACAAAAGTGGTAGTTTGAAGTGGAGACAATAGACCATTCATATAATCGTGACAATAATCATTAAAACCACAGACAGGATACTATAACATACATTGCATAACAGTGGAAAGAGGAACCAGTCATGCCACCTCCATTTAGTGTGGAAGAGATCGACCCAAGGACTTACAATCCTAATGTCTATTATTCTGCCCTAGATGCGGAACAACAGAGGAGATCAATGAATGCTATAGCAAAGATGAAAAGAAATGGTAAAAAATTATCGTCATCCAGATCAGCGAAGCGTATTAATTACTCTCTGGCAGACTTAGAGGCAAAATTATATACATCACAGAACCAAAATGGAGAAGAGAATAACGCTATAGATAAACCAGAATCCGAGAAGGCTAATAAATTCACAGAAACTGAATTAATACGATCGAAAAGAAGATTTATGGAGCTTGATACAGAAAATATCAAGGACATATCTGATGTACCAATGTTGCTCAGTACCACTTCAGGAATATCTCGTGACCGTATTGATAATGTCACCACCTCACTCAGTAATACCAATGACTCAAGCACAACTAGCGGTTTGGTAGTTAATGACCGTGTTTCATCGAATAACAGATTTGAAATACCGACTTCAGTTTTCATGTCATACAAGTCAACAAAGCTCCCGAAAATCCATGATGAGAGAAAGAAGTCTACAACAAGGAACGCTGCTCTCAGAAAAGCGATGACATCAAAACGTAAGCTACATACATACTTGGAAACCATGGATCAAATCACCCGAAGCGTGATATTCCACAACGTGTATCACAAAAAATACTTCAAAGTCCTTCCGCTGATAACAATCTGTTCCATTTGCGGTGGCTACGATAGTATATCAAATTGCGTAGCTTGTGGAGATAAAATATGTTCTGTAAACTGTTTCAAAGTACATAACGAAACTCGCTGTACAGGTAGATGAACAAATGTCTCTTGAAACAACTTATAACGTCTGCTGAAGACGCGAATGGACGGAAGGAGGTTAACCTCTGAGTAGCCATGTAATATTATTAATACCTTCTCTGTACGAATGCCAGAATTTCAATAGAGCAGTAACCACAATATCCTTAAAACTGAATAATTTATATAATCATTTCATTATCATCTGGTAAATAAAGTGAAGTTGTGCTGCGCTTTCTAAGCAAATGTTTGTATATGCGAAAAAAATTTTTTTTTTAGGAATAAACTTAAGCTCATCGCAAACAAAATTTGATCTTGTTAAACAAAGTTGCTGTTTTGATCAAGATTTGGTCAGTTACCTTTGAAGTCGGTAAGTCTATTAGATATAATTAGTAACAAGGTAAGAGATACTTCGTGTTAGTAACCTTAACTCTGCTCAATGATGTTTGAGGTACCGGTAAGCTATCACAACAAGAGGGTAGCTACGGAACGGAAAATACGGTACCATTTCATTAATGTTTTGAGCCGCAAATACGATGGTAAGAAGAGAAAAATACGACACCTTGGTGACCAACTGCCGACACCTGAGAATTCTGCTGTTGAAAACAATGGTTCCTCTAGTGAGTCACGCGAGATGGTGATCAAGAGGAAGCTCACGGTTGGGGAAGAATATTCTGATCTAGAGCTGAGTGATGAAGAAGAGATCGACGGCCATGAAGATACCGTTCATGGAGAACAGCAGCTGGAATCTGGGAACAAATACGAGAAGCTATTCTTTAGGCAATACGATAAACCTGAGAATAGCTTTGAGGTTTGGAGGGATGATACTGCGCCTAGCAAGTGCAAGAAGGAGGAGCTGAAAAGAACTCGAGTAACCTACACACACCTAAACAGAATCCAAAAGGCTGCAAAAAGAAAGATAGAATCCAGCACAGTACACATGCCATTAGCGAACAAGAGATATTTTGATATCAAATGTGAAGGATATGAAGTACTCGAGCCGTTAGTACAAACAGATGGATACTTATTAAGACATATTGAGACATTAACGCAACTACTGTTTATCAATGTATCCAGTGGCAACTGGCCCATTGCGTATAGAACGTTTTCCATCTTAATTAGAATTCCCGAAGTGGACATCAGAAACATATGGGGTTTAGGTACAAGAATACTCATGGAATGCGGCCAGACGACACGGTCCTTAGAGTTTTTGAAGTGGATGAGTACTGTTTACAGTTCCAAGATCAATTTTGTGCAAAGCTTCTGCTATAGGAATGCACCAGCATTCCGTAGCGGATCAAAGACTCATTCACCTAAATATGCCACTACATGGCTATGGAATTCGCTAATTAGGGCTACGGAACTTATAAGTCTCGAGGAGGAAGGGAAAGTAGATAGGGAAGAGGAGGTAGATGCAGGCATTTACGTTAAATCAAATGGTTTTGATAGGATAGGGCAGTTGATAGACCGATTGTCTGAAATGGTCCTAGCCCCTCCATATATGGAGGACCCCGAGGTATGGTTTATCTACTCAATGTGTCACATGGTTAAAGCAGATCTTCTTTCTAGTAAATACGACGGATCTCAAGTCAGTGGGTCTCGAAAGGACATTGCGAGAAACCAGGTTACTCAACATGTACACTATGTGAAGACATACTTACAAAAGTGTGCTCAAAAGGGCAACTTTGAGTACCCAAAACAATTTATTGAAGGTAGATTAAAAGAGTTCGAATCTCGAATGTATAGAGAGAAGCCAAGGAGATCAATGGCTTCAAATAACTACTGTGATGAAGATGATGACAATTACAGGCCCCGCAGTGAAGGTTACTGGGACACCGACCAGGAAGCAGAAAACCCATTTGAGATAGAAGAGGACAATTCTTTCTCCAAGAACTATCCGGAAGAGGAGGGTCCAATCATAACGGAACATTGGGAACCCGCCATCAATGTGGATCAGACGCAATTCTACAACGATGTCTCGGATAGCGAGTAGTTAAGCAATGATGAATATTTTTCTGCATTTTTGCTTCCAATTCTAATTCTTATGCATAATGTATTTTGTATTTATAATCAGCACCAAGACGAAAAAAGAATCTATAGACAATTGGTAAATACTTTAATAAATTGGTCTTCTGCCACCCAAAAGGTCCATCGCTGTTATAGTTTATTTATCTGTATTATGACGTCATACCTGCTTGACTTATTACAAAACAAACAATAGTAAATATGATGCAGGGCAACGAGTGGTACAGCAATCAAAAAGTATATATGGAATAGGCAAGCACTACGCCAACCAACACAGTGCCCAAAACGTTATATTTCTTCATTAAGAGACGGACGGTCCACACGCTAAGGGCTTCGAGGTTGTGGTATTGATTTCTGTAGTTTCTTTCTACAACTCGTAGCTGTCATACCTTCTGTGAGGTCCTTGCTTCTGTACCTACGGCAGTATTTTTTAGTCGCAGCCCAACAAATAACCTTTGAAGGTTTACGTTACGCTCTCTTGCTGGGGGGAAGAAGAAGTACTAGAGAGTTATAGAGGCTTGTTTACTCCCCATCCCATCCCCCTTCAAGAATGGGGCGTAAGATGGGGGATACACTAAGAGCTGAAGGTAGGCCCGTTGAGGTAGTTCTAAGAAACCTGCCTCATTGAAGCTAAAAAAAGTGTATTCTCTCGCTGGGCTCCTTATGCACAACAAATTCGCGCAGAAATGGACCCTTTTTGCTTGGATGTTCGTTAACTTGAAAGGATTTTCCTGAAAAGAAAAATAGGGATTGCGAATAAGAAAAAAACGATAAAAAATGAAAAACAAGTAAAGTTTACATCAAATTTCTGTCAGATGATTCCCTAGTTTTCCTCTATCTAGAGACAAGGAGTTGCAAGTTTGCACATTGTGCGATATTATCGAATTTCTAAGTACTTTCACTCTTATATTTCTATACATTTCTTTAAAATTGAAATTGAAAAAAAAAGCCTTGAATTTTATTTCTTTTAATTCTCCTTTATATAGAACCTGCTTTTTGGAAACCACCCTTGGAGAAACAAGAATTTGAAGAAGAAACCATTAGTAATATTGAAAGGAAAGTAAAAAAATAAAATGCAAGTGCAACTAGTGTCTGCAATTTCAGTTTTGGCAGCATTGAACGGAGTTGCCGATGCGTGGGCTCCTTCCAATAGCTATGTGCCATCAAACGTTACGTGTGCCGATGACATCAACTTGTTGAGAAATGCCACTGGTCTATCGCAGGAAGAGCAAGACTGGCTTAAGAAGAGAGAACCTATTGCTCAGGAGGCCTTAAAGAGCTTCTTAGATCGTGCGACTGCCAATTTCAGCAGTAACTCATCTGCATCTGACCTTATCGACCGACTCTTTGGCAGCAACTCCTCGAATGTGCCAAAGATTGCTGTTGCAGCCTCTGGTGGTGGTTACCGTGCTATGTTGAGTGGTGCCGGTATGGTCGCGGCTATGGATAACAGAACCGATGGTGCTAACGACCACGGTCTAGGTGGGCTATTGCAAGCGTCTACATACTTAGCTGGTCTGTCCGGTGGTAACTGGTTAACTACTACATTGGGCTGGAATAACTGGACATCCGTCCAAGATATCGTGAACGGGTTTAATGATGATGACGCCATTTGGGATCTATCACACTCAATTGTCTCTCCAGGTGGTATCAATATCTTCAAGTCTGGTTCCAGATGGGATCACATTTCTGATGCTGTTGAAGCCAAACAGGATGCCGGTTTCAACACATCCTTAGCTGACGTATGGGGCCGTGCTCTATCTTACCAAATGTTCCCATCGTTGTACCGTGGCGGTCTTGGTTACCTATGGTCTGACTTGAAAGAATCCGATGTGTTTAAGAATGGTGAGATGCCAATGCCCATCTCTGTAGCCGATGGTAGATACCCAGGCACACAGATTATCGATTTGAACTCTACTGTTTTCGAATATACTCCATTTGAGCTGGGTTCATGGGATCCATCTTTGAATGCTTTCACTGATGTCCAGTACCTGGGCACTAACGTTTCTAACGGTAAGCCTGTCTCTCAAGGTAAATGTGTTGCTGGTTTCGACCAAGTTGGCTTCTTGATGGGTACTTCATCCACTTTGTTCAACCAGTTCTTGTTGAGAATTAACGACACCAGTCTGCCAAAGTTCATTAGAAACCTGGCCACTCACTTTTTGAAAGATTTGTCCGAAGACTCTGACGATATTGCTATTTACGCTCCTAACCCATTCAAGGGTGCTGATTTCGTTTCTAATAACAGATCTGAAGCGTTAGTGAACTCTGACTATCTTTTCTTGGTCGATGGTGGTGAGGATGGCCAGAACATCCCACTTGTTCCATTGCTGCAAGAGGAGCGTGACTTGGATGTCATTTTTGCGCTGGACAACTCTGCTGACACTGATGAGAATTGGCCAGCGGGTTATTCTCTAGTCCACACATACAGACGTCAGTCTGCGGTCCAGGGTCAAGGCGTCACTTTCCCATCCGTTCCCGGTATTGACAGTTTCATCAACCTGGGCCTAAACAAGAAGCCAACCTTCTTCGGATGCGATGCCCGCAACATGTCTGACCTGTCGTACATCCCACCGCTAATCGTGTACATTCCAAACGCCCGTCACAGTTACAACGGCAACACCTCGACGTTCAAGCTTTCGTACTCCGACAAGGAGAGACAGGGAGTCATCCGCAACGGTTTCGAGTCCGCCACCAGGGGCAACTTGACAGACGACGAAGGGTTCGTCGGCTGCATTGGCTGTGCCATCCTAAGACGTAAGCAGCAATCGCTGAACCTAACTCTGCCCGACGAGTGCGCGCAGTGTTTCACTAACTACTGTTGGAACGGCACCGTCGCCAACTACCCGGCCAGCGGCGTCAGTTCCGGTGACGACTTCACGGAGGCCTCTGGGGCCGCCGCGCAAGAAATGGCCACCGAGGACTCCAGCAACTCTACATCCTCATCTTCAAAGTCGTCTTCCTCATCGAAGCCCTCATCTACGTCTACAAAGGTCAGCAAGAAGAACAGCGCTGTCAAGTCGCAGGTATCGCCAGGTAAGCTAGCGGCCGCAGCAGTTGTCGCCATCGCCGCAGCTCAATTGATCTAAGTTCTTATAAGTATCTACATATATATATATCTATTGTATCTGTTTGATTAATATGTTCTGTTTGTTATGAAAGAAAGAGTCTTACCCTGAGGAACTCAACAACGCGAGAACGAGACCCCCCCTATTGAAGAATATCAGCGTGGTGTGTGGGTGTGAGTATTTGGGAGAGAGAGAGAGAGGTAGAAAGAGAGAAATGTACTCAGAAACGCTCGCACAGAAAAACCAAAAATGTTCTTTCTTCGTCTAAACGACCCCCCACTTTTTGCCCGATTAGGAAACATACACGGCGTGCGCGCGCCCTCACCGCGTAAAGGAAGTTTGTTGAGGATTTTGTCATTTGTCTGTTTGTCAAACCTCAGGGTTTTCACACTCTCTCTAACTAGACAATATCCAACTCATCCCATTGTATTATGAAGTACACAGCTTTGAAGGACACTTTAGGCCATCTCTCCAACTCGCTGGAGTCAAAGTCAATACTCCAAGCCAGAATTACTTTTGTTTTGGGCCTCTCTCTCTTTCTCTGATGAGTTGGAGAGAGATTTAACGGCTGTACCACTTTCCCTCACCTATATAAGACTTCCAATTGATCTTGTAATTTTATTCTTGTAGTATGTAGCTTGCTTCTCAATACCTTTTTGTAGCAGAGCAGTATAACAACATAAAATATAATGAAGCTGTCTTTGGCTGTAGCCTCGGTGGCAGGTGTTGCGTCTGCGCTCAATGGTACTTATGCTCCACAGAACGTCAGCTGTCCGGATAACGCCAACTTTGTGAGAAACGCCTCGGAGGGTTTGGGCGACCTGGAGAAAGACTGGCTGAAAAAGAGAAACGCCCAGACCAAAGAGGCTCTGCAGGACTTCTTGGAGCGCGGGTTCGCCAACGTCTCTTCCAACTCCAGCGTCTCGAAAATCTGGGGCGACGACGCCGACTTGCCCAAGGTCGGTATTGCCATCGCAGGTGGTGGTTACCGTGCGATGTTTGTGGGCGCAGGTGCCATGGCCGCCATGGACAACAGGACCGACGGTGCTAACGAGCACGGTCTCGGCGGTCTGCTGCAGGCGGCCACCTACATGGCCGGTCTATCCGGTGGTAACTGGCTGACCGGTACCTTGGCTTATAACGATTTCATCGCTGTCCAAGACATTTTGGATCAAGGCGATGCCCCAGACGCCATCTGGAACATCTCTAACTCGTTCCTGAACCCATACGGCAGCGACTTCACCAAGACATTGGGTAGATGGGAGTCCATCGCCGCCCAGGTGCAAGGTAAGCAAAAAGCCGGTTTCAACGTTACCATTACCGACTTGTGGTCCCGTGCCTTGGCCTACGGCTGGTTCCCAACCATGAAGAACGGCGGTGCCGGTTTGACCTGGTCCTCCCTAAGAGACAACGAAGTCTTCAAGAACGGTAATATGCCAATGCCCATCTCCGTTGCTGACGGTAGATACCCAGGTACCAAGGTCATCAACTTGAACGCAACCGTCTTCGAAATGACTCCATTCGAAATTGGTTCCTGGGACCCATCCCTTAACACCTTCAGTGACATCAAATACTTGGGTACTAAAGTCTCTAACGGTAAACCAGTCGACAACAACAAATGTATCTCCGGTTATGACGATGCCTCTTTCGTCATGGGTACATCCTCTTCCCTATTTAACACTTTCACTATGAGTAACGACAGTACGATCGTTTACGAGTACTTGAACACTTTGTCTACCACTCTGGTTAAGGGCATCGATGAAGAAGACAACGATATTGCATTATACGCTCCAAACCCTTTCAAGGACTCTACGTTTGTCGACCGTAACTACACTTCTTCCATCGTTGATTCCGAATCGTTGTTCTTGGTTGACGGTGGTGAGGACTTGCAAGGTATCCCATTCCTTCCATTGCTGCAAAAGGATCGTGAATTGGATATCATCTTCGCCGTTGACGTCGACACCGAAACCTCTGAAAACTGGCCAGCTGGTGGCCCAATGATGGCCACCTACGACCGTCAATTCTCTCCACAAGGTAAAGGTATGGCCTTCCCATATGTTCCAGATGAGAAAACTTTCGTCAATCTAGGTCTAACCACCCAACCAACTTTCTTTGGTTGTGATGCTAACAACTTAACCGACCTACAGTACATTCCACCTTTGGTCGTTTACATTCCAAACTCTTATCATTCCTTTGAAAGTAACGTTTCTACTTTCAAATTGGCCTACAACTATACCGAACGTGTTGGTATGATCAGAAATGCCTTTGAAGCAACCACCAGAAATAACTTGACTGAAGATGCTGACTTCGTTACTTGCGTTAGTTGTGCAATTATCAGACGTAAGCAACAGTCTAACAACATCACCCTACCAGAAGAATGTGAAAAATGTTTCTCTAGATACTGTTGGAACGGTACTAGAGATGAGACACCAACTAAGGCCTTGACTCCAAACAACCTAGACCCTGTTGCTATTTCATCTGCGATAGCCGCTGTTACTGACAACTCTCCAATTGGCGCATTGTTGAACAGTGGCTCTTCTAAGAAGAACTCTACCAACTCTTCTAATGCTTCCGGCGGTAACTCTACCTTGGCTACCTCCACCCGTGCTAGCTCCTCTGTTGCCATTAATGGAACCTCTGGAACCGGTTCTGCTACCGGTTCTGCCAGTGCAACCTCTAGCACTCGTGCTAAAACAAACTCTGCATCCTCTTTGAATTTTGGTTTCTCTAAGAGTATCTTGACTGCCATCTGTTTAGGTGTGGCTGCTGCATCTTTGATTTGATCTTTTTGATCATTGTATTCTGAAATTTTTCTTCATTTATATTATTAAAATAACCCAGACTAGAACAATTCCTCTTCTAATAAATACCCATACCGATAAACTCTTTATGAAGTTATATTAATTACGGTTAGTTTAATTTTGTTGTGGCTTTTAATTCTTTGCAGTTTAATTTATAATGAGGGTTGATTTCTTCAAATCATTCTTTCAAAAATCTCATTACGAAATTCATATTGTATCTTTACGCATGGCTTGGAAATACCAATTTTAAATCTATGACTATTACATATATTGTTAAATAACGTTTATCATAAAACATGTTCCTAAAATTTATGTAATTAAATGCCATTTTATTGTTAATTTTACAAATCTTCTGTTCTTGTTTTTCAAATAGACAATAAATACATCTCTAGAAGAAATATGGTTACCTAATCTCTTATCCGTGCATAACCCTTGGAGATAACGTTATGAACACCTACTCTCCTATGTTCCAGCGCGAATAATAAATCTCTCATAACGATACCAGGTTCTTCACGAGCTTCCCTGAATTTCAAACCTGTATCACCTCTAGCGGCAATTTCCGTAGCCACCTTACCTTGCGATCTTACACCAATCGATGCTGGTTTATTCACAGATGATGTCAACCACCCATATTGCTTTTTACTACCAGCTCTTAACGTAGCGGTAACGTTGGAAGCCCTATGTAGCGTTTCTTCAGAGTCCAATTTGTTTTCGTAGTCTTCTTTTTCTAAACCAAGAGCAATCCTCTTTTTCATACGCCGTTCTTCCTCTTTCTTTTGATTTAATGCAAACGATCTCAGTGCAACTGCTACTTGACTTCTTCTACCAGAATTTACCTTCACCCCTCTTCTTCTATGTCTCGAGACAACAATTGTGTTCGTTAGAATATCTCTCATATAGTTTTCACAAGCAGAAGACATCATGTCTAGAATTTCCGAATTCTTTGAGAAGTTTCCGTTAAAATGTTGTGATTTCGCAACGTTAGCCATGAATTTCGAAACTTGTTCTGGATGTAAAAATGGTGGGTGCTTTGGGATAACGACATTTGCAGCCTGTGCCTTGGTAGCAGCGACTGATGAATTCAATAACGCTTCTTCCTCTTTCAAATCAACACCAGCAGATATTAAAACATCATGCATCTTGTTTGGATCAGTGTGCGGCTTCTGCTGTGATTCACCTTTACTCTTCCCAGAAGGACCGGCGGATTTGGTGTTATTCTTGTGTTTCTTTTTCTCCGTTCCCTTCGGAAGCGCCAATGATATACCATCTGTAGTGCTTGTATCACTGCCCTCTTTCGGTAGTCCCAAATGACTCTCTTTCCTCTTCAAACCTCCAAATGCCGTCCCATCCACATCCTCAAGCTCTACACTTGACGTTTCTGACTTAATCTGCTGCTTTTTCCCAGTTGGAGTCTGTCCTTCTTCCAACGGTCTTTTAGGGGAATCAGCCATGTGTGTATATATTATTTCTCCCTATTGATAATGCTTAAAAAGAACTCACCGTATGATTAATTATATGTATAAACCCTTCTTCCTTAATTAGCGAAGTTTCCGCACCTCTCCTACAAAACTAAAAGTAAAAAAAAACAACCAAATCGGCAAAGATTTAGCTTATTATTATGCTGGTAAAAGGTACATGGACAAGTGCAGCTCTGATTAACCCAAAGATACTATTGAATACAGAATAGCTCAACTTAATACGTTCATCAAGACGGCAATTTCGCTAATGATATTTTAAAAGCTCGACATGAAAAATTTAGATAAAAATGATACAGATCACGTGCAATAACGTATATTATGTTAGCCACTATACCATATTCATGTAAATAGGACGATATTCTATTTATAAATCATATATACTTATCCAAAAATTTGGTCTTTACACATCACTCGCTCGTAAGAGGCATTTCAAGTGTATGTTCAGTCACCGTTTCCCATTCATTCAATATCAAACCAGAATATGTACTCTGGAGTTTTGCCCATTCTTGGAATGCGCATGTTATCATGAATTGAGTTTCTTGGAATATAGTAAATTCCTCTAAAATACATTCCCTGATCAACCAGGCACGATTGCTCTGTTCATACATTGATCTGCGATCCTTCCGTATCGTATCTTTTATCCGCTCATATTCCTGGCCGCTCGCATCAGGTTTCCCCTTCATTCCCTCAAGTTTCTCCAGATTTATATTAATATGCTTTTGTAACACTGGAACATTGTTAGTAGCCATCATTCTATATCTTTCAAAAACACCCTTCAGTGATTGAAGTATGTCAGTGAATATCCGAAATTTTGGAGAGATCTTTACCTTTGATTCCCGAACTTCATCGCGAATATGCTTATTGGTTTTATCTATATGCTTGTTTATTACCGAAAGACCGTTATTGATATCGTGAATTGTTGTATTCGTTTCAGGAGGATAGAGGTTACTAATCAAACCCCCAAAATCTTTTATCAGAGTGTGCATTATAGCTCTTTCGTTCACAATACCCTGCATTCGTTTTTCATGCCTATCTACTAATATACTAATTTTCGACCATGTATCTATTGTCTTATCGATGGAGCACGCTGTATCGTTCCATTTGTCAGCAAGTTCTTTCCTCCATATCTTCACAAAATCCTGTGAAATCCTCTTATCTGTAAATTCGTCCGACGTATCATAGTTAGCCTGTTTCCTCCAAGTAGAGATATCTGTCGGAACAGTTAAAAAAGTCAAAACCAAATCGTCCCTCGACAGCTTGGGATGCTTCATTACCAAGTTTATAAACTTCTGCAATCCTGTTTTTCTCTTTGACAAAAATACAGGATCTAAATTCTGTGTACCTATTTTTTTTGGAGGTAGGTCAGGTATCATTCTAAATGGGTACCGCTTCAATAATACCTCATGTAGCCACAGAAAATCCGAGTACCTTCTTATGACTGTCCTGTTCTTTGGTGTATCAGTATCAGGCAAATCTACCAGGTGCCTTACAGAATAATTGGCATGTTTGAACAACAGACCTTCTCTCTCTGATATCTCCTCTATTGTCACAATATCCAGCTCCAAAGGACGATAAGTTTTCCTCACGCTTTTCATCCACGACTCCAATGTCTCTTGAGATTCATTTTCCTCCTCAGAAATATTGCTCGAGCGTGGCGGTGACAAGATCGCATTATCAAGGTCATTGAAATTGGCAGTCTGGGCGTTTATATCTTGCTTGGGATACTCACTTTCACTCTCAGCTGCCGAGGTCGCCGTTGCACGGTTATTTTTATCACCGGTGCCCCAAATACTCTCAGTCAAATTCGCCCTGGCACTTTCCAGTGTCTCCGACATATTCAGGTTACTAACACTGTCTAACAATGCATTTACCCCGTTACTATTCCAAGGAGAGCTATTGCTGTTATCATTAGCCCAAACGTCATGATTCGCTAAACCGTCCATCCCTCTTGTTCTCCCTGCTTTTGATAGCCCAAAAATGGATACCGATTGCCAATGAATGAATATAAAAAACTAAAAGCGATCTTATGGAAGATGTTCCTATTTCATTCGCCTGGGTCTTGATACTATTAGCTGTCAAGTGAAGCCAAGTTATTGGTCTAATAAACCCTTGATCAGCCTCTAAGAGATTAACGAGACGTTACCTGGACGAAATCATAAAAGTCCGCTATTCGTGTGACGTTACCAAAGACAATATGTCAAATATGAAATTGTGCAAGAGAACACCAGTTTCACTTCTTTTTATATCGATTCAAGCCTGTTTTATCAGTAGTATCTATATTTGTTTTATATATTAACGACAAACCAGTGATTTCATATGTGTAGCTTTATATAGTTTATGTACAGTTTTACTTTTTGAAGTGTTGAAAAATGGGAAACCACCAAAGTTTCCACTGGTCGTCGATGGAGAACTCATTCTCCTTTGATTTTCTTTCTGTCTTAAGGAATATATTTCTTTGCACTATTTTGAATGTTTGCACAATAAATAAAAAAATATACAAGCACGGTTAAGAGTTTTCTTTTTTTTCTCTCACTTTCCGTTCTTTTCAGTTCAACATCTAATATTGACGAGCAGCTTCTTGACATGCTTTCAACTGTTGCAAGTAGTACTCACAAGTCTGGAAGTTACCGTTGTTTTCGTCTAGACAACGGGTGAAATTCCTAGCATCGACCTCGCACGACTTGAACTGTTGTTGCTGTTGCTGAGCAGCATCGTAGTTTTGAACAGGCTGTTGCTGTTGCTCTTGTACGTCAGAAGAAGAGCCTGAGAGCATTCCGGTGATACCAGCACCTAGCGTGTGGCCGATGGTGCTACCGACGGCAACACCAGCAGCGGTGGTAGCCATCTGCGCAAAGAGACCCGGTTGTTGTGGTTGAGCGGTGGCTGGAGGGTTAGCATAAGCATTTTGAGGTGGCGCCTGAGCCTGTGGAGGCGCACGAGCTGGTACTGGCATGGCTGCCGTAGAAGCAGAACGTGTCTGCTGAGATGGTCCACGTGAAAACGCACTTCTACCTGCCGGTCTTGATCCTCCTCTAGAACGAGCCATTTTTTTTTCTTCTCTATCCTAATTTAATCGAAATTTAAGTATTACCCTTTGCGGTTGTTTCTACTTCTTAAACTGAGTTCACCAAGAGGAAATGGCATGTGTATGTATACGCACACACACACACACACATATATATATATATATATATATAACGAGATTCGCAAGCTATCGCCACCAGGAAGAGAGAAAAAAAAGTTTGATGGAAATCTCTCACTTTTTCGATATCTCCGAGGAATCGGATTTCGTTCATCATGACCAGTATAAGAATTCCGGAATATTCTATTAGTGTGACTCTCGATAATGGAATCCTTTTTTTGATATAAATAATAAATAATAATCAAATAATAATCAAATAACACTGTTCGAAAGGTTTTGAGTGTCTGAAAAGCTAACAACAACAAGAACAAAAAGAATTACTTGTTCATCTTTTTAGAACCTCCAGTTCTCATCCACAGATTCAATGGCCCATTTGAATTTCTCTCTTAAAGTCTTCGTAAAAATCTTCTCGATGGGGACGTTATATTTCTTACAGAAGACAACTGAGAGTCTCGGGTCGATATAATTGATCTTGGAGGTCCCTAAACTGACCTGCGAGTTCTCTTCTTTGTCCCTTAACTGAATGGTCGAGGTTTTAATACGCTCTTCTAATTTTTCAACTTGCTTTTCAAGTTTTTCGACGTTCATCATAGTAGGCTTCAATTCAATTTTGCCTGTCTTCAGTTCGTCCTTGTATTGCTGTTCCAATTCATCTACTTTGGCAAGCCAACTTTCGAGCTCGGAGTTCGGTATCAGGTCCTCCTTCTCAAATGCACGTTTCTCGTTTTCCCTGGAAAATTTCTTCTCGAGCTTTTCTCTTTCTCTAGCAACCACTCTTTTATGGATCTTCGCTTGTTCGGGCTTTGTCATGTCATTGATCTCTTTGAAGTATTTTGGATTTTTCTTACGTCTCTGTGGCTCCAACTGTAGGATGGCCTTCTTCAGCCTGATCTTCTGCCATATCAGTTCCTCAATCTTCTGATTCATTTTCTCAACAGATTGCGCATGGCCCTTCGTAACAGACCGTTGATGGTTACACAGAATCGCGACTGCTCTGTTTGCAGCGTTATAGGCCAGTAGTTTTTCAGCCACCGTACCTTTGTTCGCTATTAGGTCAAGTTGATCTTGCATAGTCTTTGAGGCGTTATACGTACGGAAAACTTTGGCTGTTAGACCTGGCATATAATTCTGAAGGTACTTATTTAGGATTGATGGGTCAAGACGGTCAAAAAGATCATCCCCATCCTTCTTTGGAGGTCGCTTAAAAATATTCAGGTTCTTAAAGACCTGAGCGTCCACCTCGACCTCCTGATGGTACCTGATAGAATCCTTACCTAGAAAGTCAAAGGTAACTGTGCTAGGAGGTTTTAATGTAACGTGTTCAAATCTCAGAGAACAACAACCTACAGTATCAGCTTCGTCCTCCGACTTCTCTCCACCAGCTCTCAGAGCAAACACATCAATGAAATAGATAGCCACAGCTTTCTGCCTGTCAAGCATTACTTTGCTCTTGAAGTTTTTCCTGTAGTCTTTCCTGATATCATCAATGTATTGCTTTAATTCTCTTGCCTTCTCAAATTTTTTCAAGTCACTCTGGCCGTTTAATGAGGAGTTGGCTGCCAGTCTAACATATTTGAATGATCCAAAGATGTTTTCCTTCCACATAGCTAGCCATTGAACTGTATTATCATGTCTAATCTCCCCCCAATGGTGTCCTGTTGGTGCAGGGGGTATTGGTGCATCCTTACTCAAATTCAAGATGACATCTTCAGGGTTCACACGCTTTTTCAACTTACCTGTCTTTGGATGAGCACCACGTCCACGAAATAAATCAGGAGGCTCTACTCTAAAATTGCCTACTTGTTCTCGCCTTCCGTCCAGTTCACAAAACTTAAATTTCTCTTCAAATTTCTCCTTTTCGAGTCTGAGCTGTTTCTTCTCCTCCCTTGTCAAATTTCTCTTCTGCTCCTTCTGAAGCTCAAGGTACTCGTGTATCTTGCTGAAGTCACATTTCTTGAACACTTTTATATCAACACCATTGGCTGTGCCCCCTGCCCCCTTTAGAACCTTCAAAAAATCCTCGAAGAAGTTCTTCTGAAACACTGGGTTCTTGGCGTGATCCGTTTCTAGCAAGTTCGCGAAGAACCCAGCAACTTCCTCGGCTTCCACGGGTAGCTCCACGGGGGTTCCGTCGTAATATAGTTTCACATGAGACGGCAATGGCTGGTATTCCGGGGGGAACAACACACCGTTATGTTTGAGCGTTTTCCACTTTATGGTATCGTCTTTATTCTGTTCCTCCCACCACTTGTACTCCTCGTCAATCTCCTCAGTACCCTCTCGTTTGATCTCCGCCACCTGCGACAGCGTCAGTTTCTCGTCTATCTCCTCCTCAATCTCAGCTTTCTCTTCCACTTTGGCTTTCCGCACCTTTTTAACTTTCTTTGACGAAAGCGCTTCGTCATCGTCGTCCTTGGGTTTCCGCTTACGTCTCGGTACCTTCTGGACTTTCTCTTTCTTCAAGCTGGGCTCGGCCAACTTCGAAGGAGCCTCTAGGGTCTGGGACAATGGCACATCCTCATCAGAAACTTCACGCCTAAACTCATCTGAAGTCATTTAGAAGAAACTTGATAACTTTTTTATTAATTTCCAAATCCAATTTATACATGTAACTGCCCCTCCTCAAAATGAAAAAAAAAAGTGCCAAATGTCAGGTACCTCATCGATTTCGATTTATTTATTATGTTGGGATATATAAAAGAAAAATCAGGGTTTTTTTCATTCAATTTTTTTCATTCAATTTTTTTCATCAAAATTTGATGAAGAAAAAAAAATTTTTCAGTGTTCTACAAACTATTCTACGGCTGTTGCTAAGTTAAGGAACAAGGTAAAGTGTTCATCTCAAATGTAGAAAAGTTTAGAACAGAAGAAGAGAGATTTTGGCTTCCAGAAAATAAATAAATGAAAAAAACCAGATGAACTACGTTTAAAAGCCAAATTCTTTTCACAACCAACAAACGATATCACTCTATACTGATGGCACGTGACCACCATATGTATATATCTCTATCTATCCATATATAATTTCATTACCACATAGCACACTACATTACAATAGTTTTCAATCAAGAGTAAAACCAGTAAAACCAACACGGGCCGTGTTGGTTTTACTGGTCACGCGGACAATCACCGGCGACGAATCAAAATTGACAATGAGAAAGAATAAAAAAAAGAAATTTAAAGATTTTTCCTATTTGGGCAATACGTAAACAAAAGGGCCTTTGGAAAAAAAACAACAGAAAACAACAAAGTATATTTTTATGATATTGAGGGTTAGCAATATTGGGAAATGTCACAACAAGATAAGGTATAGTTCTTATAGTAAGAAAAGAAGAAAAGAAGGAACAGGGCATTCGTTTCTTCTTATTTCCGTTTTGAGATAAATAATAACTTGGCAAAATCTTCCTGTGTCTGAAGGAGGATAAAAGGGAATTAAAAAAAAAGACAGCATACAAGGGTTAGTTTAAAAGCAAAGCGATCTTCAAAAGACATCTATTCTGTTACTCTAGAATAGATAAAATTAATACAATAAAAAGGAAATCTATATTCTTTTTTTTTATCTTTTTGTGTCTAAACATAAGCTGAAAAAACAGGACACAAAAAACCAAAAAAAAGAAGGATAATAAGAACGTATAAGGTAGAACAAAAGAGGGAGAAATAACTTGGAACACAAAAACTCTACGAATCATATATTAAGCCATATAGGTTTCAGATTTCCCAAAAAAAAAAAAATACCAAACTACTATCTTCTTTTTGCTCTTATATTTTTTTTTTATTGTTCTCTCTCTCTCTCTCTCTCTCTCGAGAAGAATACCTATCTGCACTAATTAATTAATAAAAAAAGGAGAAAAAAAGTGAAAATGATGGGGCCATTGAAAAGTGTAGATGATAAGCAATTGAACGCGAGGCTTGCGAAGACCCCAGTGAAAGGCAGCGGGCCATATGACGAGGGTAAAGAGAACTATGTGATGAACCAGCACCACAAAAGGGTGGACCAACAAGGACAGCCGCAGAAGAGGAAGAAAGAGAAGCTTTCGTCTCTGTGTAAGACCCCTCCGTCGCTGATCAAGACCCGTGGTAGGGATTACCACAGGGGCCAGTTTCTTGGGGAAGGTGGATTTGCTCGTTGTTTCCAGATCAAGGACGATAGTGGTAAAATATTTGCAGCGAAGACGGTCGCTAAGATATCGATCAAGTCCGAAAAGACCAGGAAGAAATTGTTGTCAGAGATCCAGATTCATAAGAGCATGAACCACACAAATATCGTGCAGTTCATCGACTGTTTCGAAGACAACGTCAATGTTTATATCCTCCTGGAGATATGTCCAAACGGATCCCTTATGGAGCTGATCAAGAAGAGGAAAATAATAACCGAGCCCGAGGTCAGGTATTTCATGACCCAGATATGCGGAGGCATACATTACATGCACTCAAACAGAGTCATTCATAGAGACCTGAAGCTCGGCAATATCTTCTTTGATGAACAATATAACTTAAAGATTGGTGATTTCGGTCTTGCAGCCGTATTGGCTAACGATAGAGAGCGCAAATTCACGATTTGTGGAACTCCTAATTATATCGCACCTGAGGTGTTGATGGGTAAACACACTGGCCACAGTTATGAGGTTGATATTTGGTCAATTGGTGTCATGCTATATGCACTACTTATCGGGAAGCCACCTTTCCAAGCCAAAGATGTCAACACTATCTATGAGCGAATCAAACAAAGAAGTTTCTCGTATCCAAAGGACAAATATATATCAGATGACGCTAAACGTATAATAGATGATATATTGTCCTTGAACCCCATGGAAAGACCCTCAATACAAGAAATTATGGATTATGTTTGGTTCAGAGGGACATTCCCACCTTTCACGCAAAGTACTGTCATGTCAGCCATACCGGATTATAGTCAAATCACACCACAAGATTCGTATATCAATTTCAAAAACTGTTTAGAACGCTCAGGTTTATTGCATATCCAGAATAACTCCAATTCAAGACAGAAAATGTCGTCTTCGTCTTCTTCATCGTCGTCATCATCATCATCTGCTGCCTATGCGAACCGGATTGGGATGGCCGTTGTTAAGGAATCGCGCGAATCTCAAAATGGACAAGGCGGTGTGTTCAGTAACGCAAACAGAAATAATATCCCATCTATTAGGCAATATCAAATGGAGAAGCAAGAACAATTTCAACCAATTCTTCCAAACGCATTATCCCCTGGCGGGACCAGAAACAAATACAAAGAAGTTGTTGATCTTGAAACTCAGCGGAAGTTAAATGATATTGCTCGCGAAGCTAGAATACGCAAAGCTAGGCAATCAATGGCTAAGAGAGAACTGATTGCAACTTCTACCAACGTGATCAAATCTGAGATCTCTTTGCGTATTCTAGCCAGTGAATGTCAACTAACATTAAACGGTATTTTAGAGGCTGAGGCACAGAATAGAATGGGCGGTCTTCCAAAATCCCGGCTACCTGCGATAAAACACCCAATGGTTGTTACAAAATGGGTTGATTATTCCAATAAACATGGGTTCTCATACCAACTTTCTACTGAAGATATTGGTGTCTTATTCAATAACGGATCCACTGTGCTACGACTGGCGGATGCTGACGAATTTTGGTATATTGCATATGATGATAGAGAAGGTTGGGTTGCCAGTCATTATTTGCTGGATGAGAAGCCAAAAGAACTTCAAAGACATTTGGAAGTAGTGGATTTTTTTGCCAAATACATGAGAGCTAATTTAAGCCGTGTTTCTAATTTTGTCAGAGAGGAATATCACAAGGATGACGTCTTCCTAAGAAGATACACAAGATACAAGGAATTTGTAATGTTTGAACTGAGTGACGGTACATTCCAATTTAATTTTAAAGACCATCATAAACTGGCTATATCAGATGGAGGCAAGCTTGTAACATACATATCACCTGATCACGAAAGTGAAACATTTCCATTAGTTGAACTACTGAGAACTGGAGAAATACCGGGGCACACAGACTGTGATTTCAACGATAAAATAATTTTAGTTAAAGAAGGGTTGAAACAAAAGGCATCCGTCGTTGCAGTAGATCATTAAGAGCAGAGAGATTGTTAAAGAGGTTTTCAATCGTGAAATTTATTGGTTATTTTAATATTTTGACAATTTCTAATTTCTTTTTTTGTTCGGTGGGATTTATTGATTTCAACTTTTTAGAAGAAATAATAACCAATATACTTTCATTGTTGTGAACCGTTTTGTCCTTTATCATTTTCAACATCAAACAGGTTTTGATGAGTAATGCTTTTGTTTTAATTCTGTTTTTCTTCGATTATTATTGGTCCTAATTTCTTTTTGTTTCGATTCCATTACCATTATTACCATCATAATAATCTAGTTTTATTACCTCCGTTCATTTCGAATTTAATTATATAACCATTTAATACCCCTTTTTCGTCCCAAAGTTTTAAAGAATATCTAAAACAGAACAAGTTTTATTATTTTACTTTACTTATTATATACCATAAGGCATTTAATTATTGTATTTGGCATGGGTTTATGTTTTTTTTTATTTAAAACTCAGATACAATTTATTAATAAAATAGAATTTAATGAATAATAGAACTAGCAATAAATGAAAAAAACCATTAGCAACAAAAACAACAAATAAACAATAAACAATAAATAATATATATATATATATATTTATTTATATATATATTATATAACTTATCATATTATAAAGAGTGACTACTCTGTTCTGAGTATCAATTCTTTTTTTATTATTTTTTTTTTTCGTTCTGAGCAGACAAATTTTTTGAAAACGCCAGTTAATTCAATCAGAAGTATCATCATAAGTTAAGAAATCTACAAGGTTTTTTAATTCAGGTATATCTAGAGGGTACAGAATTGCAAGTTGTACATTGCATTGGCAGTTGTGTCAGATATTTTTTGAATTATTTTTGGGGAAAGAAACGTATTAGATTAGTGATAGGATCAAGAAGAAACGAAATTAAAGCTATAGTGGTCATATAATAGGCTAAAGGAAAGAATTGATTACCAAAAAAGATGGAACAACAATTTTTAGATGCTACTGATGCAATAATTATGCATTATTACACTATAAAGGACGCACTAAATCCTACTGAATATGATAAATTTAGGGAAATCATTAGGTGCTACGGTGATGGGAGTGGTAATCTTGAGACAGCAATGGAGAAAGTTAACAAATTAGTACAAGAGCATCCTAAATTACAGAACGCATGTACTGTACTTTTCCCAAGGAGAATTACTCGCACAGAGGTAGAGGAGGTTGCTAACCGACTCCATTTGACAATGGATAGAGCAACTCAACGTGAATTTGAGGATATATCGAGGTCAATATTAAGTTTCTCAGAGATGAGAAAAGCGGTCCAAAAACTGCTAAAAGATAAGGGCGATATTTTGCAGGATGTTCTGAAATATATTCCAGAAGATGTGAACGTGAAAACCGAATTTGAGAGTTGCATAACAGAATCAAGTATACGTTCAACTACGGTACCGAAATTGAAATCAAAAAACAGTAGATCAACTGGACCAAATCAATTTTTGCAAGGGAATAACAGCTTGTCAGAATTTTTTGTTATTCTCCGAGAAGAGCTCGGTAGCGATTCCATTTACTCAGAATTTATCAAGTTACTAAATCTGTATTCGCAAGGTTTTTTAACTATGGACGAATTATACAAGAAAGCTATTCACTTTTTTGGCCCTAATAAAAATATATTTGAACAATTCAAGCGGATAATTGATTATAAACCGAATATCGATCACTCTTCGGAAACCAAGAAAGCTCTTCTCGATAGCTATAAAATTGTGAAGGATTTTTCTACAGAAAGTGGACCAAGTTATAAAAGATTATCCGAGAGTGAGAGGAAAACTTATTGTAGTGGAAGAGACAATTTGTGTGATGAGGTACTCAATGATGAATGGGTAGGTCATCCTGTATGGGCTTCCGAAGAAGTGGGATTTATTGCTCACAAGAAAAATCAGTACGAAGAAAGTTTATTCAAAGTAGAAGAAGAGCGCCATGAATATGATTCATTTCTGTTGTCAACAGAGAACGTCATAGCTAATTTAGAACTTGTGGAATCGAAATTAAATACACGCGATCTAATCAACGTGCGTAGAACTAGAACTAGGGATATGGAGACGACAATAGAAATTGATTCCGTACTGAGAAAGGTCTTGAAACGAGTTTACGGCCTTGAAAGTACAGAATCTCTATTAAAGGTTTTAAAAGAGAGCCCCCAAGCTGTTGTACCGGTAATACTTCCAACATTGAAAGCAAAATATAAGGAATGGAAGGTTGCCCAAAATGAGTGGAACAAAGTATGGCGTGAGCTGGAACAAAAAGTTTATTATAAATCTCTAGATCATCAGGGGATATATTTTAAGCATGCAGAAAAAAAGTTTCTGGTCATTAAACATATAATATCTGAGTATATTGCTGAAAAACTTGATAGGAGTAAAAGTTATAAATTGAGTAAAAATTATGAGTTCCGTTTTCCATTTAGCGATAAAACGCTATTGAGAGATATAAAAGAATTGATTTTATATGGCATAAAATCACATACATCGTTGGCGGATCAAGCTAAAACCACTTACATTACATTTCTTGAAAAATATTTCGTTGCTCTATTTGGTAAGTTCCTAGACGGGAGCAATCATGAAATTCACTTTAGCGAAATAGAACCTGATACATCAATTTCTCAGTTGTCCAGGGAGGATCTTGGACTTACGCGAGCAAATGACGACTGTGGTAAAAATAAATACTTAGGCTCCTCTTTCGTAAATAAAAGCCTAGATGAGATGGTATTGCATTCAACAAGAACGAATTTCTTTTGTGATGTTAACCTTTATGAATTATTCCATTACATCAAAACTCTGTATGAAAGGTACGAGGAGATTAAAGAAATTGACGATAGGATTCTGAAGGACATAAGGCTAAAAAAGCGCAGGCCGTCTGTATTAGCTAGTAAATTAGGACTTCTACCCACTGCATTGAAAGATAACTGTTTAGAAATTGACGGACAAGATGCCTTCAAATGGCTGAAGGATCTTTCTAAGAAACTTTTATCTGGGGCTATTGACCACCAATGGTTTGAAGAGAGTTTAAGGATAAACTTTGAGAACAGAGCATATAAGCTATACACCATTGATAGAGTCATTCAGAGTATAATAAAATCCATCGCACATATATTGAAGTCTACCAACCTACTTCAAATCATGGACCTTTACATTTCGAACCTTAGACTTGGATACACTTCAAAATTGGACCAACTTTTGTACCGCACACAGGTAAGACTGTTAATTGGCTCTGATAGTGCTATGTTCAGGCTGGAAGTATGTCCAGAGAAGGCATGCATATTCTCCCAATATATTGGACAGGATGATCTAGAAGATATTACAAGAGAATCCGCAACTCTAGATTCCAGAGTCTACGCGGAGGCGTATTTCTCCCCTGAGCCAACACCGGATGTAGATCGATCTCAGCTAAATACACCGTATTATTCTCTAAATCTAGTTAAAAGAGAAGAAGAAAACACTGCATGTATACCTGATACCACCATAGAGACACATTTGGCACTAAAAATCAACCCGGAGGATAGTTCATTGGACATAGAACCGGGGTCCATTGATATATGCACTATGACGAAGCATGTAATAGCAAAGAGGAGCCCGATGAACGATATGATCACAGCACTCAATCACGCAGTGAAAAGAAGGAGACCATAATTCACTAATCAGAAAAAGTGAGGAAGGCAGATGAATATAACATGTATTTATAGTTTTATAAATATAGTTATACACGATATTAGAACGTGCCTGTAAACAAAACCAAAAAAAAAGTAAAAACGCGATGCTATTTTAAAACTGTTGTTTAAGATTAATCATAATATAGCAAAGGGAGATAAACCCAATTGAAAATAGCCATTAAAGCCCTCCCTTGATCTCTGTACGGGAGTACCAAGGAAGGAAGTGTTGAAAATTATACTGGATAGAAAGCAAATCGGATAGAACGTGTGAAATGAATGGAGGAAATGGCATGAAGCAGGATATATTTCCGCTTCTAGATTTAGAGGAACTGGTAATTTGCCTTCAAAGCTGTGATTTTTCCATGGCAACTTCGGAACATATTGCCAGGCCCAGTAGTCAGTACGTTATCACATTATATAAGCAGATAATAGAAAATTTCATGGGTATATCACCGGATCAATTGCTGGTGGATTCATCACGGTTGAACGAAAACGTTGGAGAAGTTAATATCGATCAAGAGGATAGTCAAAATCCCAACAATTTTTACAAGGACACTTTACAGATACTGACATTGAGTAAGATATGCTTCAAATTTTTTGAAAATATCGGCATTGCGGATTTTAACATAATGGATCTCTATAAACCGGAAGCATTTAGGACGAGGCGTTTATTAAGTGCAGTTATAAATTATGCTAGGTTCAGAGAAGAACGAATGTTTGATTGCAATCAATTCATTATTCAAATGGAATCAATGCTTGAAGAATTAAAGACTAAATTTGATGATTTTAACTACCTGAACGCTCAGTTATCTGCTATCGAGGACGACGATGAAAAAGAACCTGGTGAGCTAAAAGAGCTAACGAAACAAAACAAAGCCTTAGAAATGAACTTGAAAAAATTGACCATTGTACAGGAAAATTTATCGATTGATTATAACAGTTATAAAATGAGAAAACAAGAGCTACTCCGAGAGTTAGAAAGTGCAAGTTTTGAACTAATAGAATTGGAGTCTAAGAGAGAAAGATTGGCAAGTTATAACGATGATGAGAATAATCTGCATACTAATCTAAATGAGTCTATTGCCAAATTGACTGAAGAAAGGTCAATTCGAGAAGCACATGTACAAAATCTAGAATCCAATGTTCAAAACTTGAAGACCTCAGTTGAGACGCTTGAAAATGCGATCGAGGCCGTTTATGAAGTATTAAAATTTTTATCAACGGAACTTCAAGAGTCTCATAGATTGGAGATATCTATTCTAGAAGTAAAGGAACCATTAATAGAAAAAAGGGATAGACTTCAGAATATCTTAAAATCTAATGTTCTTTACAAACATAATATTCTCACAGAACAGATCGAATCCCTAAAATCGGAACTTGGAAAGCTAGAGATGGAGTATGAAAATGAATCAAAGAAAAACGAAGATACTATTGATAAGCTAAAGCGTAGATATGAAGGTGAGATAAAAGGTAAAGAAAATGAGCTAGATAAATACATTCATGATGAAATTAGAGAAAAAAAACTGAAAACTTTACAAAAAGAAATTGTTGAAATTCAGAAAACTTTTAATGATGAGATTGATGAGATTGAACTACATTATTCTACACTAACGGGGCATATTAATAACTATATGAAAAAAATATTGTCCTCTTTGAATACAAGGTAGATATCACAGGCGACAAAATGTTCGGGTAACTTTTATGGGAATAGATTGTAAAGATCATACTTTGTATATATTTAAACATGCAAAGGTTGTAACACTAGAAATATGTATAAAAAAAATTGAAATATGCTATTCTCAAGTGCCTATTTAATTTTGAATAGAGTTTTGTAGCTAACCAGAAGATCCAGCCTCTATGCTATATACACCTTGATCGATTTCTTTAACGTCGAACTTCTCATCCTTTAGCTTTGCATCCCAGTCCTTGTGTGGGATATCCCATTCACATTTTTGGGCAATTAATGTTGCTGCATCATCACAGAACCCCAGTAATTCTATATCGAATTCGGCATGCTTTACCGGATCCTTATTAATTAGGACCTGTGGAACATAGGCCGGGATCATATTAACAATTTCACTAACAGGAGCAACTTTTAAACTGGTACCGATACAAATTAAGAGATCACATTCCATTATATCCTCCCTGATGGTCTTATGGAATTTTGATGGTAATGCTTCTCCGAAAAATGTTATATCTGGCTTTAATACGCCATATGACTTCATGGCAAAATTATTACTGAGTAGGCTTGAGTTTGAATTGGCAGATAGTATGTCGTATTCTGGGTCACTGTTAGTTGGGAAGTATTCACGCCTTTTCTGGTAGCAATATGGGCAAAGTGGGAGTTCCATTGCCCTAATATGTGAGAATATTTTTTCACCAGGTATTTTCCAGTGGCACGTAACACACGAGGCTGTTGCGAATGAACCATGGCATTGTACCAACTTTTCTGGATCGATTCCTGCATATGATTCAAGATTATCAATATTTTGCGTGTAGTTCCTTAGTAGCTTACCTTTGTCTTGCAGCAGTTTGATAAAACTATGCAACGGGGAGTACATGTTTTCTGGCGGTAGGATGATATGCGCAATGTTATAGAACACAGACGGATCTTGCATAAATATATCATAATTAAATACATCCTGGGGATCATCAAGACCTAGGTGCCGTATTTTTGAGTAGAAACCTTCGGATGATCGGAAATCAGGTATACCCAATGAGGTTGAGACACCTGCACCAGTAAGCACAAGAATCTTTTTTGCCCTTTTTATCTTTTCCACAAAATGATCAACAGTGTAAAAAGTTGACAACTTTATTCTTGTAGACAAAACTCTGTTAATAGCTTTCTGCAAATCCTTTATTAACTTGACGGCCTGTTTTTTCTCAAGGGGATCCGAAAAGTCATTGTATTCCAATTTGGCTTCATCTATAGTTTTCACAGGGTGAAAGAAGTTGTACAATGATGCCACCAGCTCCTTGTCCTTAATTTCAAACCCCAGTAGTTTTATCAATGAATATATGTAAAGAGAATTTAGTTGTTCCGGTAGGTAAGTGTCTAGAAAAGAACGGAGACCATAGTATTTCAAGAACTTTCTAGCATTCAATGAATCTTCTTTACTATAATTGGGAAGAACGAACTTACCGTTATCTGGATTTTTCCCAATGGATACTGGAGTCGACTTCGGTATCTTTGGAATTAACGAATCCTTTTCTGGGCCTTCAACACCATCATTTGTATAAGGTGCCTTGATCTCCTCTGTGTCACCTTCGGTCTCATCATTGTCATTCTTTTCGTATCCACTATCTAGTCGAGGCCTTTTTGACACAGGCTCATCACTAGTTAAAATCATTACAGGTAACTTAATTTAACCGTTAACTTGAAAAAAACCCCAATATGTTCTTCTCTCTTTTTTTTATCTCTAATGGAATTTACTTCAAAAATTCAAGAAATAGAAATTAACATCTAACACTTCCACAAAAAAAAAGTAAGGAAGAAAAGGAAAAGGGGATGTCTTTTAATATGTCCCCGTCTATAATCCTTGTACTACCCTTTTATGAGAATACAATAACTATTCGATGAATTCTTTTTATTTGTAAAAGCTTCCAAGTTACTTCTTTTCTTTTTATTTTCTTTTACTTCCGTACAAAACAAAAGTTTGGAAGAAAAATATAATCAAATTAAAAAGGAAAGGAAACGGAGCAAATGGAAAGAAATAATGAAATCGCAGCCCAATAGTTAATTTAATAAAAGCGTGATCTCGCACCTAGAAGAATGATCAATAACCAAAAATGAGTCCTTCTCAGGACTGAACAAAAATGGTCAAACTCCGCAACAAAACGAAACAAATAAAATAAAAAAATTTTTTTTTTTTTGCCAAATTTTGCAAAATTTTGGACTTTTTGTCCAGTTATCGTATATCATGACGTATCATGTGACTTGACAATATCATTATATGGCAAGAATATTTTAGCTTGCGTATTCTGAGTAACCACCATACTCGAACTTACTCATTTGGGCCTTATTAGGCGAATCCCTGTTCTCAATCGATTCTGGTCCCGGGTTCACGGAAGAACTGTTACTCTCGGATCTGGTTTCTCGCGATAAGTCGTGACCGTCTCTCTCCTGTCCCTCAGCGGCTGCGCCCACCAACGGACCGACTCCAATGTTTGCCAGTGCTATCTCTGCACTGGTATTTTCCAAGTTGATATCGTTGATGATTGTACCTGTCTGTTTCGCAAGCTCACTGACTCTCATCATCAGCTCAATCTCCTCGCGGTTATTCGAGTCAACCTGATTCTGTAGATGTGTAATATACTCAACCGACTGTGTTAGGATCTGGCCCTTATTCGGACGTCCATCTTTGGTACCAGTGGCCTTCAACTTCGGAGTCGTGCCCCCAGGAGTCTCCCCATTGGCACTTCCATTGTTCGTGTTAGAGTCACTCCCGTAGTTCTCATGGAAAAACTCCTCGGGGATAAGCCGTAGTAACTCCTGAATCTTATCTGTCATATTATCGTGTCTCCTGCGATTCGTCTTACCTGAACCACCAGATGAAACAGACTGCGAAACAGGTGTAGCCATATCTTTTTGTTTTTAAATTTCTGGGCCAGTTATGATTCACTTTCTAATTATGCCTTTCTCTTTTTTTTTCTATAAAAACCCTTCTTTACCTGTATTAGCAATAAATAATGGGTTACACCTGCAGATATATAATCTTTCCTTCCAAACAACAAATCTAGTTATCAATACAATGGCTCAAAATCAATTTGAAGCCGCTCAGATATTCAAAATCTTTATTCTTATTATGTGAATTTTCAATTATTTTTCATTATCAATCATGAAAATAGAAAATAAAATGAAAAATAAACCGGATTTTTGAGCAGTCCGGGTAAACACTCTGTATTAGTTATTGTAATGACGAAATACATGCCAACTATATTTATTTACTTATTCAATTGGTTAGTTTTACTTTTTGTTTTGATTCCTCTATAATGACTACATATTTATCAGTAGATTTCTGTGCTCAAAAACTGTATTGTAGTATCTTTGATTGTTCGTAAGGTTCAGCGTTAGACAACTGGTCTATGATAAGACCTTTGACATTTTCAGGGTTCCCAATGTTGTGTCTATACAAGAACAACAACGTTTCTTTATCCAAGGTAGGATACCTGTCACGCAAAAGCTGGACCCAGTCAAAGTCGGCCCGGTCTCTATCGGTGACGTTGAAATCACCATCTTCAATGAAACTCTTCTCGACCACTTTCTTGGCGATCTCATCGTAATGTGTGTCTGCCTTGGTACACAACAGCAGAACAACAGACATTGCACCATACATTGCGTTTTCTTTGCCACAGTAGTTACCAACCTTGGCAATATCAGATAGACACAAGGCCAACTTGCCTGTTCTCAGGTTATATTCGAAGTCTAAGATGTAATCCTTTTGCGCAGGTGAAACTTGCTTCAGGAAGTCATTGTAGAAGTTGGATGCAAAATCAGACAGAGGGTCGGTAGTTTCGATAAGGCTTTCACCAAAGAAATCTTGGTCTTGTTCCCTTGGGTAAGCCATAACTTTACTTTCTTCTTCTTCCCTACGCTTCCTGGCTGCCGCATTCTCCTTCTTAGGTTTCTTTGCGTTTGTCTTACCATTTTCTGGTTCACTTTCACTGGTTCTTTTGACATGCGAGTCATATAGTTCAAAGTAGATCTTCGATGAACCCAGCATGGCACGGACATACATGGGTTTGGTGTATAATTTATTACCCCACTCCAACATTTCTAGGTAGGCTCTTGGAGTACCCTTCCTCATACAATAAGAGTGGAAGTCAAGCTGATCGTCATCGAATTGCTTGTAGAACTTCGAGATCGCTATAAATCTCTTTAATGCCAGACCTTGATATTTCCGAACAGCGGTTGAGGATTCTTTGATCTCTTCCAATTTGGCCGCTTTTTCTTCATCTTCTAGAGACGCAACCTCTTTTTGAAGTTTATTCAATTTGTTCCTCGCCTCCAGGTATAGCCTATAATAAGCTTCTGCTTGTTCAACGATGAACCATGAGGATTCAACCAAATGTAGATCCTTCAAGCCGTTCACAGCATCCTCGTTCTTAGTGAATAACGAGGCCACCTCAACAGCCTTATCAATCTTATTAGCTCTCAAGTGATACTTTACCGACTTACAATTGATAAATCTGTCTTGCAAATCAAGTACCCTACCTTCCTCAAGGATTTCGGACGCAGTGTCAAGTAATCCAAGGTGTTTCATAATGCGTGCTTTCATGATGTAAAATTCGACCATTGTAGGTGTATGTTCCAGAGCATTATCAATATATTGCTGTGCAGATTTGAAGTCCTTGGTAAACAAATAATGTTGAGCCAAGAAGTAGCAGGTCCAGATATATGGAATTTGGTCTTGTTTTTTGTTCAAATTTTCCAAATATTTAGTGACAAACTTTTGGATGATTGGGATGATCGTTTTGCCTCTTGACCTGTATAAGTTCTTTAAACTAGAAAAAGTTGCTGGGACACCACGCTTCAACATTGGGAGAATGTACTCTTGCAACTTCTTCGTTAATTCCTCCTCGTTTTGAATGAATGTCAAAGGTATGTATTTAGGTGGGTCACAGTTTGGATAAAATCTCTCTAACTTCTCGTAAAGTACCTTTCTCAATCTGTTATCAGCACGGATACCAAGGGCAACTTCCAATAAGTTGTAGTATTTGAAGTTATCTGGGTTTCTTTTAATTAAAGATCTGTACATGATGGATGCATCCTTCAGGTTACCTAATTTCATGTAGATGGATGCCTTTCTCTCCATAACTGCGTACTTATCAAAGACATCTTCCTCGATATCATTCAGGTGCTTCATGACCTTTTGAAGTTTTTCTGGGTTGTTGCCCGCATTACGGTACATGATATCGTTCTTGTAAATAAGGCATTCATTGTGTTCGTACTTTTCGGCATCACTGATTTTGCCACTGGCCAATTTCTCAAATTGAGATAATGTGTTGATGGCTTGTTGCCTTTCCCCATTTATATCTTGGCAAACAGCTAATCCAGTCCAATTACCTCTGTAACCCATATACGTTTCCCAGTAGATTTTCCTTGCTACAAGGGCCTTTTTGAAGTCACCAACTTGGGAGTGCAAAGTAGCCAAATCCCTGTAAATCTGGAAATTGTTTGAACCATTGTCCAAGGAAGCCTGGAACCATTTGATACTGGCAGGATAATCCTTAATATTTCTCATATATATACCAAGGATATGGCAACACATTGGGGAAGCACTGGTACCGCTGATTTTACTGATAGCACCCTTAACCAGTTGTTCAGCTTCATCTTTCTCACCAATTGAGAACAAATCCAAACCTTTCAAAGCCAAACAGTCCACATTAGAACTCTCTTTCTTCAACACTGCATCTAATAGTTTGATAGATTTCTTGTAATTCTTCCCTTCGTACAATTTCAAAGCTTCTAAAAACTGACTGGTATCTTTGGAACCAATCTTTGGTACAGCCTTAGCCTTAGCACCACCTCTTCTTTTTGACATAATCTCTCAGTTTCGCCCTCGGTAATTGAGTCTTTCAGAAGAGAACGTACGGTCAATACTTTACAAAGATTCTCAATTTATCCTACCACGTTAATAGCAAACCCAGATGTATTATTGATATGCTCAGGAGAAAAGAATACATCAAAAGATGAAGAATATTCAGAATTTTTCAGTTTTCCAATTTTTTTTTTTTTTGATCTTTTTTTTTCAACGACAAGCTTTACGACTCGATGAGCTTAAAAAAACAACATCTTAACCAGTACGAAGGATATAATATTATTATTATATAATTGTAGTTACAGAATCTTTTCTATAAATTATATCACCGTTTTTGTTACCTCATTTAGTTTCATGACCTTTGAACGCTATTTCGTTACATCGTTCCTCGTAGCCGGGTATTAGAATGTAGTCGATGTCATGGTTCTCAAGGGCAGTCAAACTAGTGTTGTTCTTCACAAATGTATCCGGTTCCATGACACCTACAAAAACGGCGCCGATGTTTCCATCTTGTGCAAGTATTCTCTCCAGGCATGGGAGATTACCACTAAGTCTGAAAGAGCAAGGTTCCATTGTTGTGTAGATTACTGACCCTCGTGGCACATGCGATTCGCCTGTGGCTTCCAAATACTTCTGTAGTGCGCATTGTTCAGCATGGGTGTTTCCAGGCAGCTCTCTCGAATAGCCGGAAGATAAAATTCCTGTTCCATTTACAATAACTGCACCAACACTAAAGGCTGTCGTTGTTGGTCCACATTTGTCTGCCTCATCAATGGCCAATTCCATGTATTTACGGTGGACATCTATGGCCCAATCTGGAAATTGGGTCCTATAGCTCCATAATTTTCCCCCATTCGAGTTAGTCTCAGTCGATTCGTATTTATAGGCGTGTAACCACAAATCCAGATCATTATTACCAGGATCAGTGTACATTGGCGAATTACAAACATCACACCTTCCTGAAGATATCATTTCTCCTTGAGATTTGGGGTAGAACCAACTTTCAGCGGACTCTGTTTTGCCTATCTTATCAAGCTCCTCTGTTATTCTTTCGTAGTCAGTTGCATCGAAGTTATTACCCCAGATCCGGACATTGGAATACAGTGGATCATTTGCTATTGGATGCCCTAACGATTGAAGATGGACTCTAATTTGGTGTGTCCGACCTGTCAATGGTCTACATTTTACAATACTTGTTTGGCCATCATAACTGATCCTCTTAAACACCGTCTTCGCAGGCTTAGAATTTTCATCTAACGCATCGGCGATAATGTTTAAGGAAACTTTGGGATCGTAAGACCTCAAGGGTTTCTCTACGGTTATCTCTTCAACTGGAAACTCACCAACCACCCTAGCAATGTATTCTTTACTAACTTCACGTGCTTTCATTTGATCTCCTATCTGGTCAGCTCCCTTGGGAGTCTTTGCCAAAAACATTAAACCACTAGTCAACCTATCCAATCTATTGCAAGGATGCACAGAGAATCCTTTCTCTTTCTCTAGAATTTTCGTTATAGTATTGTATCTGTATCGGCCAGTTGGGTGAACTGGTATCCCACTTGGTTTATCAATGACTAGTATATTGTCATCTTCGAAGACAATCTTTATTGGTTTTGAAGATACAGGTGGCTCATGGCGGTGGATCTTATGTGTTATTTGCTCACCATTCCTAAGGACTGTTTCCAGATTGGCAGGCTTACCATTCACCAAAACAGCACCACTGGCAATTGTTTTTCTATAGTAACCAGGCTCACGATCGCGAAACTCTTCAGTAAATATGTCTACAATCAGACGATCTCTCCACCTCTCCTTGCAAAAAGTCTTGTACTCAAACTCATACGGATCGATGCGTCTCAAAGGGCCATCAATTGTCACATGGTATTCAGGATCAACCATCTTATTTCCCTTCGAATTGGCTTCGGAAACTCTGATCTTGAAACCAGCACTGTCGCGCATTTCATTAGACTGGTTCTGTGCTCTCCATTCCTTTCTTGAGTTCTTTATATCGCGTTCCTTTTTCGCTCTGGCAACCTCCTTCTTTAAATGGATATCAAACTCACTAGACATTCTTTACTTTCCCTACCAACACAACAATCTTTTTTTATTATTATTATATCTGTCAGACCAGGCTAGTATCCGTCTTTACCGTCTGGTTCTAATACGTACTAAAGCAATCCCATTCATTATGAATTGTACTAAATACCCATATTTCATTTTTACTTCAAAATTTGGAAAAAATATCAAAAAATATAATACAAACGGAGCTCAGCCCGTATGATTACGAACGTATTCACGATCATGAGTCTTTGCGTTATCTATATATTCTACTTAAACGGACAGAGGTCTTATAATAACTTATATAGGATCCAAAGGATTGCCAATGTGACAATAATATAAATAAGTGGGCCCCGCATCCATTCGTATGACAAAATGGTGTCCGTGATGTACCCTAAGGTGCCATCTAATGGTTCTAGAATACGTACTAGTTCAAGGGAGTGAATTGTGTGGTGAGTTATCTCGGGTACTTCGATGACTAGGTTTACGGCCTGGTGGTCTGTAAACTGCATAGCTTTGGATCGCCGTATTGAACTGTATTTGCACGACCCTATGTTGTGAGCCGAGTGATACTTCTTATACAAAATTCTGTCACACCAGGAAGGTGTTCTTTTCGTGTTATACGTAGATGCAGTCCCCACCTTATATTTATAAGTCGGAGCAAATTCGATTGGGGCCTCTTTAAATCCACGGAGGATGGTACCTTGACGTTTTAGTTGCTGTAGCTCATCTTTTCTTGTCCGCGTTTCATCCCAGTCACCTTCCCATGGCGAAACTTTATCATCAGTTACTCTAAAGTTTAGATCACCGAAGTAGAAAATATGACCCTTACTGAACCCCATATCGTCCAAACTTCTGTTACATTGGGACATGATTCTGTCATAGTCGTCCACTCTAGCACTACGGTTTTCCTTTCCTTCACTGGCGTTTAGGTGACAACATATGAACGTAAACGTTTGTACCTCTTGACCCTTTTGCAATAACTTAAAGGTGTATGCCGTACCACCCTTCAAAGTAGATCCGAGTATACCACAATTCGAAGTAGTAGATAGGGAGTCAATACATTCAATTGTATCCTTACAGAATACTAAAACCGCAGTTGCTCCAACATAACTGTATCCGAGTTTCTTATAATGAATATCTGGGAAAAGCTCCTTCAAGACTTCTAAAGCAGTTGTACACATATCAATAAGACAAGTTTCCATACGAAGCTTACCAACACCTTCCCATATCCGCACTAGTTCTTGTATCCCTAAAACATAGATGTCTTGTGGAGAGCTATCTGTTGAAACCATTAATTCTCTTAAAACATCATGTTTATGCCTATGCTCCCTAAAAGGGAAAGCTCTGCCACAATTTAGAGTGCTAATGGACACCTCCCAAAATTTATCGCCAGACATCAGTATGATTCAATGTTGGATATATGGTTCCCAAAATTGATGTTTGGTATTTCTTGTCTCGCAACCTACATGAATTTAATCATTCCTATTTTACTTTAACTAAGGGTTGACATTTATTTCAAATAAATTGATATCCCTCCCACCGATTTGAGCACACCGCATTTATCGTAAGTAATAGCCATAGTAATAATAGTAATAAAACAGAGTTGTACATAATTCTATAGGATATATTTAAGAACATTAATTAATTTAGAAAAACATTTTGTCTCTTATGTATGTATGATTTATCAAGAAGTTCGGTTTTAACACTCACGTCCTGGAGTCAATAACCTCTGTAGAAGTGCTGACAACAATGTCATGCAATTCCTGTGGTCCGCTGGTGGCAATTACACCTTTTGTTAGCAAAGTACGGCCAGCGCCAAAGTCTAGTGGTTTATTTTCAATAGCATCAGTATGGACACCACCAGCCTCGAGGACAATTGCATTACCAGCTGCATGGTCCCAAATTTTCTCTTGGTATGAAAGCTTAATTGGGAGACGTAAGTATGTGTCTGCTAAACCTAGGGCTAGTAAGCAGTATTTAACTTGGGAGTCCAGGTGTAAAGAATTTTTAATTCCAAGTTTGGACTTGATTTCAGATTGCTCGTCGTGAGAGGAGTGCGATTTCTCGACACCTTCTAAACTGATCATCTCTGAAGTAGATTGCAATTGTCTACAGTGGATAGGTGTCCATTGAGGTTCCTTTAGTGCGCACACAGAATAGAAAGCACCCTGGCCCTTGATTGCGCTAAATAGATAACCGAACTTCTCATATCCTGGAATATCTTTACCACCATAGTTAGCCAAGGTTAAGTTAGGACAACCGATACAACCAACTTGGACAGTACCCTCGACTATTAGGCCTAGACATACTGCAAATTGGTCACCTCGTAGGAAACCCTTAGTGCCATCAATTGGGTCGAGACACCAAAACCTCCCAGTACGGCCACCTTCATAGTTACCGCAATCGATAACTTTTCTAACATCATCTAGCGAGTTCAAGGGATATTCTGGGCTGGTGAACTTCACAGAATTGTTGCTGTAACTCGACTCAAACACTTCGTTATTCTTTTGAATCTGAGTCAAGATCTCAGAAACGAAGTCATCTGAAAGTCCATTAGAGGACTCTTCACCGACAATCTTATCTTCTGGGAAATTAGCCTTGATAGCATTTATAATAATGGTTTGAGCAGCATAGTCCCCGATGGTCACCGGTGAATTATCGCTCTTGGTAATAGTACTGCTGTCCCTGTGTTCGATAACCTCAGACTGAATCCTCCTGGTGAGCAAAGAAGCTTTTCTCACAGCCTGTGTAGCAATTAATAATTCTCTTTCGAAGGCCATTCTTTCTTGCTAGTTTGATCTCTTAAAGTATTACAATTATGCGTTATTTCAAATGACAATAAAATATGGTTTGATATTTTTAGTTAGTGCTCATTGCTTAAATAGCTATAGATGCTTGACCGAATATCACAGTGTGAGAGATGACCTTGTGGGCTGCTTCTTATTTCACATGATATGATGTTGTGAATAGTGATAATTAAATAATGTTATGCTGATAGAACCCTATCAATCTGGCGAATTATTTATAGGCAATTTAGAAAACTAGTTGGGTATCGCCTTTTTAATCGTAATAACCTATAGAGGCAGTATTTAGGTAGCGTGTGCATAGAGGGTTCCTTATACGATACCAATTGCGCCATCGCCTCTGAATCAAAATGCACTCTGAATATACAAAATAAAAATTTCATGAAAACAGCAACAATCTTATTGTATAATTTATTAAGTTAAAAACACATCGTCTTATAGATGGTAATTATTGTTGTCGAGATTATTTCGATTTCTGCTACGAAAGACATTAATAGTTGTTGTGTCATTACATTTGTCTAAAATATAAATTATTTTTGACTAGAACGTAAGTTTAGGTAATAAAATAATAGAATGCTCTATATGGAAATTTATTGACTTTATCCATCTAATTTCTTTCTATTTTGAATTTGGCGATTTCGTTACCATGTGCAACTAATAGAAGTGCATATTCTGGTATGTCGTTAATATCATCTCTAGGTGAATATATATAATCCATGCCAACAATTTCGAGGAAAACAAAATCTATGTCATCAATGCCGCAATATGAATTTTCGCCGCCATGTAGTTTTGAATAAATACATTGAAAATCTTCGTCTTCATCCGGATTCAGTGTATTCCAACCAAAAATGTATTCTTGCCTGAAGGAATAAACCCCCTTGTACTTAGTTAGTCGGAGTAATGATATCAAACCTACTTGCGATGCAACAGCGATACAATTCATTTCCTTAATATGACAAACAAAATTTATTCGATTCAATGCGAGAATAGTACCCTTGAAAGAACATAATGAAATCTGATCTAGTGGAAAAATTTCATCAGATGTAAAAGAAAGGATCAACAACGGATGTACCTTTACGAGATAAACATGATGTGCTGTTGTTACCAGAAGGAAATCTGAGTGAAATTCTTTTAATCGGTATCCGTTTGGTGAATTGTTCGAACTAGTTGAAATGCATGATAATAGATCTCGAACCTTCTTAGTATGATTATGTATAGCCCATTTCCTCTGATTAACTTCTTGAGCGGCAGCTAATGAAGATGATGGCCGTACAAACCGGTGGTTTGCGGGTATACTTCTACAATTTGCAGTATCGATAACAGAGTTTATGTCATATGGCGCAATATCTTCCCAACATCCACGATTATTAGAAGAAAAAACTAGTGAGGTCATAAGTAGGGGACTATTTGAGTCCAGTGAAAGAGCTACCTCTTTTATTTTTTCTAGCTCCGACGGTCTAAATATAGTAGTCAAATAATGTCTGTTGAAGTTGAAATTATTGTTCTTCAAAGTTTTCCACCGTTTATCACTCTTATTAAATGATAATATTGGTCTGAAATTTGAAGATGGATAATATAATACTTTGCCTTGAAAAATGCTTATCTCCAAGCTTCTTTCTAGTTTTTTTTCCATATCTTCATAAATGAAATCTGCTGAAGTTGGCGGAAACGGGCTTTCAAAACGCAATTTATCATTATTTACATTTTGTACATCCACTTTTGGGCCTTCAAAATTATGAACTTTATGCAATAAAAAATCACCGGGTGCCCCAGGTGGAGTATCTAATACTAATTCTGGTAGCAGTCGAGCTTCAGTAACATTACCATTTTCCACAAACGAGGTGAATCTAAGTTTGATAGGCAAGTTTGACATACCATATCTCAAGCTTAATGCTAATTGCGCAACAGGCACTTTGATTTGCGTCGTTAAGGCACCGATTCCAAAACTCTTAGAATCGTAGCAATTTGAAGAGAATGCTCCCAGTACATGGCTATCCTGATATATTGAACATAAAGTAGCTCTATTGGATGATTTCTGATAATTTAGGTTTAGAAATTCAAAGCTATCTACCTCCATAAAGTCCGAGGCTACCAATGGGGTTACAGTCCAGCAAAACTCTGAAAAGAATTGCGTATCCTTTAACGTTGACACTATTTCGTCCTTTTCTGTATCAAATATAATCTCGAGTGTAGAGACATTACCGTAAATCGATGAATACACTAATAGAAGATTTCCATTCCCATCTACTTTTTTTGGCACAAAAGTAAGAGATGGAACGTTATGAACCGTTACCACTTCCTTGGTATAAGTTTTTGTAATAGTGGATGGATCATTTTCATCAATCCTAAAGACAAATAGACTGATACCAGGACCATTATGTCCTAAAGCTATGTAGATGATGTTATCATATTCAATACAATCTGCACTCCAACAACTAACAGGAGTTCTAAGCACCATTCGCGGTTTACAATTGATCCTATTTGTAAAGCCTCTATTCCCCTCAATCTCACGAATTATGTCACATAATTCATAAAACAATACCATTCCAGAATCAGTGCATATTGTAAGATAAAATACGCCTCCGAACTCCAGAACTTTCAAAAAATTAATCGTTAGGTCCATTAAATTCGTGGATATGAATGCATCAGGTACCATCAAACGGTCCCGCATAGTTTGAAGGTCAATGTGATCATTCCATTTGCTTAGTCTCAAATAGAAAACCTTCGATTTAGATGTTAGAGTTGTTCTAGAGTGAACCTCCACGGTTGCGCATCTACCAATAATTATATAGTTCCCGAACACCACAAGTAGATTATTTTTGAAATTGAACCTCTCAAACAGTTTGCTTGACAACTCTTTCTTCTCAGAAGATGTAATGTAGAGTTTTTGAGTGTCGGGAAGTAATAACTGGGCGGGCTGGATATTTTGTGATGGGCACCATACCGGCTCTAATTGATCTTTCATGTTTTTACATAAATTCATAAATTGTTTCGTTTCATCATCAAGTTCATCATTGTCACTATCATCTACCATATTAATCTGTTTCATCATATATTTTTCAATATTTGGTAGAAAATCAGAATTCATATTTGTAAAGCAATGGTAATACCTCTCAATGGTAACCAAATCCTCTGTCAGCGCTGTCCCTACACTTTGAAAAATCTCATAATCGTAGCATTCACTTGGTGTATCCAGCTTTGATCGTAACCTCCTGGAAACTAACCATCTCTCAAACAATTCATCTGTGTTAACCATGTTAACTATTCTTACCAATGAATACGTCTTTCTTTAACTCCCGTCTTGTGGACCCACTCTTCAATCATACACATAGTTCCATATTCCCTTCCCAGAAAATAACGACAATACGGAAACTGGTAAACAGTATATAATGATGTATTTCTCCAAATGATGCGACGACCACTTCTAAAATAGTGGATTTAGTAAAAAATTAAAGATCTCCAAGTAAAAACGGTTCCCTTTTTTTAAAAAAATAACCAACTTCTAAAATTTTAACAAAAAGGCAACGCATTGTCAATTTTTTGGTTGCAGTTAGTTCATTTACATTTAAACTTAACGTTTACAACTGGATTATATATACACATGTCAGACATTAATAATTCATCATATTATATATACTATTTCTGCTAAATGAGCTTTTTCACATTGATTTATTTCTTTTCTAGTAACGAATTTCATAGGAACCTGATTTGGAGATGTATCGGATCCATTTTATGGTCTTGTACTTTTGAGTTTCCTTTATGGTGAAGTATCTTACCACCAGACCTGAGTTGCTAAACATCAAAATCTCGAATTTTAGAGAAATTGGTGGCTTTTGCCATTGCTGCACAGTGAGTCTTGTAGCTTCCTTTGTAGGTACCGTCACTGCACTTAGGGTGTTTTCTGTCAACCCATTGTATTTATTAAATGTCCATATCATTGCTTTTTCCTCTGGGACAAAATTGCAAGTTCCATTGGAGACATCTATCCTACAGTCCAGGGTTTCAGGCGGTACAGGAATCTTAAGAACTACGTCCTTAGCAGTCAATTTACTTGGGAAGAGTGATTTGAGCGTTACTCTGTAATCAACAGCAACACTGCTGGAGGCGTATGTGACTATTGCGCTGACTTTAAACGGAAGATTCAAGTTATCTCTAACATGATATCTCATAAGTTCCATTGATCCATCCGGAGGAACAAATCTAATTATCCTATCCCTGTCAAATTTCTCTAATGAAACACACTGGTGAAACTTACAGTCTTCCAGCATCACCGAACCAGCAGCTGCCTTTGGGATGGCCTTCTTGTTTTTAATCTCTTCAAAGGTGTCTTTTCCACCAATGCCATTGTTCTCAACGCTTAAAGAGTCGTTCAAACCAAACTGGCAAACTGGAGTACCACTGAGGTGTGTCGTTAGGTCAATCGTACCATCAACGTAGGATTTCAAGATGGAACCATCTCTAGATACCAGTATGCTGATCCTTTCATTGACATACAGAAATATCTCATTTTTCTTATGAGTGATACCCTTCGGTCTCCACGGGAGATCGGTTACCACTGGGAAACTACCGTTAGAATCCTGCGAGGACAAAAAACTACTGGTACGTCGTAAAAACTTGGGGATTGAAATGTTAGAGTTGTTACTGGAATTCATCTCAGGAACTGATAACGAGAATTTATCTTGAGCCTCGCGTGATGGTTTAACAGACATCTTTTTGATCACTGACGCCGGGTCCGTGTCCAAAGGAACCCCATCCTCTGCAAGCATTACGTCCAATAACTCATAGCAGACCATAAATTCCTCTTTCAAAAACCCCTCTCGATTGAGCCCGTACAGCTCCATCATTGCATCTAGCTTGTAGAGGAACTCCCAAACTGCGCCGCAGTTCACATTACTCCTCGAAACAGCTACTATCCATAGGTCATCGCCGTGACTTGATCTCACATGCTGGAATGTGGTAGAACCCAATGTCAGGATTGGAGAGCGAACATCCAAATTGTTTATCACTTGAATTCGGAACACATCGGAGATAGATCGTTTCAAAGAGCTCCTGCAAAATTTTGATACAACAAGTTCACCACGTGCAGTATATACAAGAATTGAGCTGATCATTGTGAATATAGATGGTGTACAAAGACCCACTATGGGTGTCAAAAGGGGAATTTTTAAACTTTGGACCCTCGACCAATACGTTGATCCAAAATTTTGATATTCTTTTTGAACAAAAAATTAAAAAATCGCCAATTACGTGAAATTTCCTTGAAAATTTCGAAAAATTTGGACAAAGTTCAAATTTTGCGATGAGCTCTAACCAAAATTGAATGAATACCAACGGTGAATTTTGAAAGTCCTGTATTTAATATTTATCAACTGATTATTTAGTTTCATATTCATACAGACTAAAGATAAACATAAAAAATATAGGCCTCCGGTCGAAGTTAAAACGAAAATAACCGGATTATTTCCTCCAGACCAGAAATAAATATAGGAACCCCCTCTTCCAACTCCCTAGGACCCCACAACAAGGTTAGAAGTATTTCTCAGTCATTATTGAAACTGATACTAATATGAGTAATGGAATAGTTATCTTTGGCGGGGACTCCCACCCTGATTTAGTAAACAAAATCTGTGAGAATTTAGATATTGAACCGGCCAAGGTGACTCTAGGAAAATTTTCCAATGGTGAGACCAGCATCAGAGTTGGCTCCTCTGTTCGAGAGAAGGATGTCTACGTTATCCAGAGTGGTTGTGGCCATGTAAACGACAGTTTTATGCAGCTGTTGATTTTAATCAGTGCTTGTAAATCGTCGTCGGCTTCTAAAGTCACTGCTGTGATGCCTTATTTCTGTTACTCCAGACAACCGGATATTCCTTTTACTGTGAAAGGTGCCCCAATAATTTCTAATCCAAAGGAGCAGACGTCATGCGAGTCACGTCCAGGTACTCCTGGTTTCAAGCTGATGACTCAAAAACCCGGTTCTGAATCCCCATTCAAGTCTTTAGACAATGCTATACGATCCACCATGAATATGGAACACCCGCAATCAGTGAGAACGCGAGCTGTCCCAGCTTCTCAATTATCCCAATCTCGTATCCCTGTCATCCCTGGTGGCAAAGTTCAACCACCAACTGGTTCCAATAACGACGCCGGTGAGATGTTTAACGCTCAAAATGCAGGATACAAGCTTTGGGTTGTCCAGGCTGGTACTTTAATTGCTAACTTGCTAACTGCAGCTGGTGCTGACCATGTTATTACTATGGATTTGCACGATCCACAATTCCCAGGATTTTTCGATATACCTGTCGATAACTTATACTGCAAACCAATAGTACAGGGTTATATTAAACATCAAATTCCAAATTACAAGGATGCCGTCATTGTCTCTCCTGATGCAGGTGGTGCCAAAAGAGCCACAGCGATAGCTGATGACTTAGAAATGTCATTTGCTATGATTCACAAAGAAAGAAGATCACAACTGCTGAAGGGTCCACCTGACGCATCTTTGACCTCTGGTGGTGCACTAAATTTGTCCCCTAAACCATTGGTTACGAACTTGAATCATGTCTCTATAGCGGGACCTTCTTCTAGTGAGATGAGACGTTCTTCTTCTAACACTTCAGTTCAATCAAACACTTCAACAACTTCTAATGCTTCGACTTCAAAATATATACAAACTACCATGTTGGTTGGTGATGTCAGAGATAAGGTTTGTATTATCATTGATGATTTGGTTGACACTTCTTATACAATCAATCGTGCAGCTAAATTATTGAAAGACCAGGGTGCCAGAAAAGTTTATGCAATCATAACACATGGTATTTTCTCCGGCGATGCCTTGACCAGAATTCGTGGTAGTAAAATTGATAAATTGATTATCTCTAACTCGGTTCCGCAAGACAGAACACTAAGTTTTCTAGGTAAAGATCGTGTTGATATTATTGACATCTCTCGTGTATTTGGTGAAGCTATTAGAAGAATCCACAATGGTGAATCTATCTCCATGCTTTTTGAACATGGCTGGTAAAGCGGTTAGGTTTTTCTCTATGGACATATCAACATTGCATTAGCACTAAATAAAAAACTCCAAGCTTATCTTCTAAATTACCAAGATCAGTTTAATTTTATATTTCTCTCTGCAGAGATTAGTTTTAAAACAAAATATTTTTTTTTCTTTATATTATGTAAGAACTCATTAATAGTTCCCCTCAAATGCTAATTTGACAATTTATTTACTACAGGATCAAAAACCAATTTGCATAATTATGAATAATATTATAGTCTGTACATTTCTATTTTTTCGTCTTCTTCTTCTTCTTGTTATTTTTCTTCTTCTTTTCAGTACTGGCTGGGGTTGCTGCCCTGGAGTTGGATCCATTTGATAGTTGAGGGTCGAACAGCTGTGAAGACGAACCGTCTTCCTGAGCTATATCATGTTCAATTTCGACGATACTCTGTTCTGTATCATTTGGATCGTCCTCTATAATTGTCTTTGCAAGCCCTTTGACAGTAATAACAGATTCAACAATTCCATTTGCTGTGGATTGATATGATGAAGAAATCATGACATTCTTTGAAGGATCGTCATAAGCATTATTGCTGTGCTCAGGGCTATGCGTTGTGGTAGACGAGGTAATTCTAATTGGCTTGCCACTTTGCTTTATATAATCAATTGCCTTATGTGATAAGTTTGCGTGTTCTTCTAAGAGTTGCCCCTCTTCTTGTGACAACCTTCTTTCGCGTCTGTTGCGGTTCTCTAGATGTGAATTCACACTTGATTCATGATGATTTGCTTTGTTAGATGGTGATATCAGCTCTCCCGATGGCAGTTTTTTGATGGTGACAAAAGATTTTTTAATGTTTAATGGATTAGATGCAAGATTCGAAGGTATCACCAGCTGATGCGGGTTATTATTACTATTCGTGTGAGTTGAGTGCATGGATGCATGTTTTTGTTCATTGATTGAGGAATATGAGTTCGTCTTGTTATTCATAAGTGGCAATGTTTGATCTTTACTACTTGTGGTGTACAGGTGGTGTAAATACGATGTGACGTGTCTCTTACTCAGTGGGCCAGGCTGCTCTCTCATGATGTGTTGATGGATATCGACGAACACATCGGATTCATCGACGATCTCCTCGCCGATCAATTCTTCTATGACATCTTCGAGTGTTAGGACACCGATGGCGCCGTTGGAGGATCCTGGTCTTTCACTTACGATGCACATATGTGATTTGCCCTCCTGGAAATAGTTGAGTATGTTCAAGCATGAGGTGTTTGGCGACGTTTCGGGCAAAGTAGCCAGTGGGAAACTAGAGATGGGCAGTTCGTCTTCCGGGTCGTACGAGATGAGGATTCTGACGATCAGCATGCCGATGAAGTTTGTTGGTTCGTTTGGCAAGTAGATGGGGATTCTTGAGAAGCCTGAGTTGAAGATCTCCTCTACTGTTTTGTCGTCGAGGATCTTGTCAGCGGCGAGCGTGAAGACGTTTTCGATGGGTGTCATGATTTCCTTAACGTTTTTGTCCTTCAGGTCGAGGACTGCTGATATGATGGTGACCTCATCGGTGGTGAGTCTCTCTACGCCCATTGTTTGGTGCAGTGTGACCAGTGTCTTGAGCCCGGATTTCTTGTATACAGTTCCGTGGTCCTCGCCTAGGAGGTGGTCTAGCAGCATGGCGACTGGGTACGCCACGGGGTACATGAGGTACATCAGCACTAGCACGAAGGGCGCAAAGAACGCGCCGACCTCTAGCCCGTACTTGACGCAGATGCTCTGTGGGATGATCTCGCCGAATATGACGATGAGGACTGTTGAGGAGAGGACGGCCTGCCAGCCGCCGTTCATGAACCTGTCGAGCACGATGGGCAGTGTTTCGTTCGTGATAACGTTCGAGAGCAGCAAGGTGACGAGGACCCAGTGTTTGCCCCTGGTGATGAGCTTCAGCACCTCCCCGGACAGCTTCTTCTCGCGCGGTGTCCCCGAGGTGTTTATGACCTTGAGGTATATCTCGTCCTGGCCCATCAGGCCCAGCGTCAGCCCCGCGAACACCCCGCCGAGCAGCACCAGGACCATCGAGAACACGCCGTAGTATATCAAACCCTCCGTGGTCTGCGGGCCGTTGTCGGGTCTCGCAACGACCGCCATACCGTCCTGCACTGGCAGCGCCCTGCTGTAGCGCAACAGGAGCGGGAGGTACCTTAACACCGTGTACACACCAGAATTGACCATTTCCTTGTATTATTAAGGGAAAGAGTTTAAAAAATAATGAAATAATAATGAGATGAAATACTGAAATAAAATATCTATGCGTTTTATATAATTGCAATATATAGTGCAAGTGCAAGTGCAAATGCAAATAGTGCTAGTGCAATATAATATTAATAAGAAGTCAGCCCTTTTGACAGGGGCCTCCGCGAGTATAACGAGATGAGAAGAAAGTTCACTGAAAAAAAAAAACTGAAGAAACTGAAAATTTGAAAAAAACTGAAAATCTCGGCAAAAACCCCAGCGGGGGGGGGGGCCAGGGGAACCCACGTGAGAGAGACAGTGAATTATTACCCCGCTGAACAATGTTTGTGGCCGGGTAAATACCAGCTGGTATTTACCCGGCCACAAAACGGCCACCCCCCGACATCACCCGGCGGTCACCGGGTGATGTCGGGGAAATATATTCACAAAAAAAGCAAATGACGTCATTAAGTGTTTCTTTCTTTTTTTCCCAACTATCGATCTCGGAGGGGGGGGACAAAGGAAAGGATCTGCGGGCGGACGTTACCCTGTTTTGAAGGGGGAGGGGGCGGGAGAGGGAGAGGGGGGGCCAAATAGAAAAAGAAAGAAAAGAAAGAATTTCTTTTTTTTTTGTTTGGCCACCGGCTTCGAGCGAGAGATGTTGAGCGAATTTTCCCAGCAGCACAGAGAAGAAGCAAGAAAATCCCCTTTTTGCTAATGGGGGGGGACCCTTGAAAGTTTGTGGTTTTATGAAATTTTCATGAATTTTCATAAAATTTTGCTAAGAAACAGCCGCAGAACGGTTTGTTTCTTTTTTTCTTTCTTCACAAAGGGCCAAAAAACCCAAAAACAAAGCAAACGACGATACTTTCCAACTATGACGATTGTACTAAGGATGAGAGTCACTTACTAGAAGCTCCCTCTCTCTGATAAAAATATATATATATATAAATATATATATATATACATATGTGAATACATAAATGCATAACTTTCAATTCTCTTTTCAATGTTTAAAATAGCTAGGATAAAACCATTAGTCTCGGGTCTAAACAAGTATCTATCGTCAAAGTCACCCAAGCCTAACGAGTATCTATACTACAAACTGAACAAAAGTAAGCTAAAAACAATGGACGCCGCACCAATCAAGAGATCAAGTTCCGCAGTCTCCTTAGTCGACCTCGACAGGGAGCCGTTCAAAGTGACAGTCATCGGTTCCGGTAACTGGGGTACCACGATTGCGAAGGTGGTTGCTGAGAACACCTCGGCGAACCCGCAGGTGTTCCAGGAGCGTGTCGACATGTGGGTCTTCGACGAGGACATCGACGGCACGAAGCTGACCGAGATCATCAACACGAAGCACCAGAACGTGAAGTACCTGCCCGACATCGACCTGCCCCACAACCTCGTCGCCAACCCGGACCTGCTCAAGTCCGTCGAGGGCGCCGACATCCTCGTGTTCAACATCCCGCACCAGTTCCTGCCCAAGATCGTCCAGCAGCTGCGCGGCCACGTCGAGCCCCACGTCAGAGCCATCTCCTGTCTAAAGGGCTTCGAGGTCGGCAAAAAGGGTGTCCAGCTGCTGAGCACCTTCATCACCGAGGAGCTCGGCATCGAGTGTGGCGCGCTGTCCGGTGCGAACCTCGCCCCCGAAGTGGCCAAGGAGCACTGGTCCGAAACCACCGTCGCCTACCACATCCCCAAGGACTACCAGGGAGACGGCATGGACGTCGACCACAAGGTCCTGAAGCTGCTCTTCCACAGACCATACTTCCACGTCAGCGTCATCGATGACGTCGCCGGTATCTCCATCGCGGGTGCCCTGAAGAACGTCGTCGCTTTGGGTTGCGGTTTCGTCGAGGGCCTCGGCTGGGGCAACAACGCCGCGGCCGCCATCCAGAGAGTCGGCCTCGGCGAGATCATCAAGTTCGGCCAGATGTTCTTCCCAGAGTCCAGGGTCGAGACCTACTACCAGGAGTCCGCCGGTGTCGCTGACCTGATCACCACCTGTTCCGGTGGCAGAAACGTCAGGGTCGCCAAGCACATGGCCAAGACCGGGAAAACCGCTGAGGAGTCCGAGAAGGAGCTGCTGAACGGCCAGTCCGCACAAGGTGTCATCACCGCCAAGGAGGTCCACGAGTGGCTGCTGACCTGCGAGATGTCCGAGGAGTTCCCACTGTTTGAAGCCGTCTACAAGATTATCTACGAAGACGTTCCTATGAAGAAGTTGCCAGAAATGATCGAAGAGTTGGACGACATCGTTGTTGCTGGTCAATGAAAAAATGAAAAAAAAAATGAAAAAGAACAGTAAAAATAATAATAGAGAAACGAGAGAGAGATAATTGAAAAAAGCGCATATGGTACGCTTTTCCCACCACAAAAAATTCCTCTCTCTTTCTCCTGTTGCTATTTACCTCTTTTTATTTTTAATATTATTATTACTCGAATCATTGATTCGAATATACTTTTTTTCTTAAACTATATCCATAACATTTTACCTGTATACTTAAGTCATTAACAATATTTCTAAAATTATATTATATTATACTATTCTACCTGGTTGTCTCAGTATAAACATATTTCAGTATATTTCAGTATATTTCAGTATATTTCAGTATATTTCAGTATATTTCAGTATATTTCAGTATATTTCAGTATAAATACTTTCTTATCATTTCCGTTTTGGTATAGATAAACAATTGCACATTGGATTTACCAGAAAAATTGAAGCTGTATACAAAAGCTCAGCCATTTCTGATCACATCTCATCTCGCTATAGCTATAGCCTATAGCTTTTTTGTCGCTTATCTTCCAAATACAAATGAGCGTCGCCTGTACCTTCTTTTAAAAGATGTACTATTTATTTTCGTTTTCGTAGCCCAGTCCGGTCGCATTCACCTTCCGTTAACTAAACAAAAAGAGTTAACGGAAGTTGAGATTAAGAAAAGGGGAATAACTGGCGAGCTGCGCCTAAACACATTACTTTTTTTTCTTTAACGTGTGGAACAGGTAAGTCGCCTCCGGATCCCGTTAACTGTAACAGACTCTAAATGTGACTCTAAAAAAAAACAATTCGGGAAATATTTGTTCTTGCACAGAAATCCTTGGAGACCGAAAAAGTAAGTGAAATATTTTTTCAGTTTTTTCATGTTCTTTTGGGGGAAGGTACAAGAGATAAGAGTCCCGGATTACCCTTAACGGAAGGACCAGACGAGATTGATGACAATTCATGGTTAATTGTATTATGCTATGCTATGCTATGCTATGCTATGCCAAAAGTAAAAAATTGATATAAATAGAGCATCTGGTTTCAAGGTTTTCCTCGAGGTATTTTCCCCCCAGTTTTCATTTACAAGATCATCCTCATACCAATCACAAATACATCGCTCTGAATATATTACTGCATAATATATATACAGGACTTTGAAAACTAACACATAAATAAAAAAAAAACAATAAAAACAATAATGTCTAAGGGAAAAGTTTGTTTGGCCTACTCTGGTGGTCTAGATACCTCCATTATCCTAGCTTGGTTGCTGGAGCAAGGCTACGAAGTTGTCGCTTTCATGGCTAACATTGGCCAGGAGGAGGACTTCGATGCTGCCAAGGAAAAGGCCCTAAAGATAGGTGCTACAAAGGTTGTCATCTCTGATGTCCGCGAAGAATTCGTCAAAGATATCATCTTCCCAGCTGTCCAGGTCAACGCTGTCTACGAGGACGTCTACCTCTTGGGTACCTCCCTTGCTAGACCTGTTATCGCCAAGGCTCAAATCGATGTCGCTGAACAAGAGGGCTGTTTCGCCGTCTCTCACGGCTGTACCGGTAAGGGTAATGACCAAATCAGATTCGAGTTGGGTTTCTATGCCCTAAAACCGGATGTCCAGGTCATCGCTCCATGGAGATTGCCAGAATTCTTCAACAGATTTGCCGGCAGAAAAGACCTTTTGGACTACGCTGCTGAAAAGGGCATTCCAGTAACTCAGACCAAGGCTAAGCCATGGTCCACAGATGAAAACATGGCTCACATCTCATACGAAGCTGGTATCCTAGAGGACCCAGACACCACCCCTCCAAAGGACATGTGGAAGTTGATCACTGACCCAACCGATGCACCAGAGACTCCTCAAGAATTGACCTTGGAGTTTGTAAAGGGTTTGCCAGTTAAGTTGACATACAAGGACAACGCCACCGGCAAGACTCATCAAGTCACCGAGCCATTGGAGCTGGCTTTGCAAGTTTCCAACCTAGGTAGAGCTAACGGTGTCGGTAGAATTGACATTGTTGAAAACCGTTACATTAATCTGAAGTCCAGGGGTTGTTACGAACAGGCTCTATTGACCGTCTTGAGAAAGGCTCACGTCGATTTGGAAGGCCTGGTGTTGGACAAGGAGGTCCGTCACTTGAGAGACCAATTCGTCACTCCAGCTTACTCCAGACTTCTATACAACGGTTCCTATTTCACCCCAGAATGTGAGTACATCAGAGCCATGATTGAACCATCTCAAAAGACCGTAAACGGTACCGTTAGACTAGCGCTGTACAAGGGTAACGTGATAGTCCTAGGGAGATACTCCAAAACCGAGAACCTGTACGACGCTACCGAGTCCTCGATGGACGAACTAACTGGCTTCTTGCCAACTGACACCACCGGCTTCATCGCCATCCAAGCTATCAGAGTGAAGAAATATGGTGAGTCCAAGAAAGCCAACAACGAGAAGTTGACTTTGTAATTTTAAACAAGGCGTGCTGTGCTCCCCTCCCCCCCCCATTTTCCTTTTCCCCTTTTTCTATATAACCTGCATTATTAATTGTACATATTAAATTAAATTAAATTACACTTATTATTTTTTTGTCAATCAAGCAAAGCACTAAATAGCACCAAGGCAGAAGAACCAGACAGATACACTAGTCCCCAGGTGAATTAAGATAACGCCAGTTGTAACAGGTGCGTGATGCAACACCTTATGCAATGTCTTATGCAATACCTTAACGTCATCGAATGGTCACTTTCACCATCTCCGCCAAACCTCCTACATTTTGTGTCAAACAAACTGGTGTTTCTGCGGTACTTTCTGAGCAAAATATATTTTTTGAGTTTTTTTTTTCATGCATGGCTCAGGGCCCAGATAACATTTCCAAAAAGAAAGAAAGACAAGACAACAACAACATGCAAGGCTTGCATGTTGCTTCTTATGGAACAGAATTACAATATAAAGAGCAAAGTGTTCCTTGCATATAAATTGTATCCCAGTTACAGCTCAGTTGAATAAAATAGCCACGAAAAACAACAAGAAAATAAACACACACCAAATGTCATACCAAGCTGACCATGATGCTCCGGTCTCGATGCTCTCTCTGAGGGAGAAATATTTCCCGCAATTAACGGACAAAGAAGCCAAATATGCACATTTCATGTCGAAGGCTTCTCATGCTGGTACCAGGGTGGTTCTCAGACAGGTCTCGCACGAGAGCGAGTGTATATTCGATCTCGTGCTTACTATCCACAGCAGCCTCTGCGGCACCTACGACACCATTGAGTTGCCTCCTACGGAAATCCAGTTCTATCTGGAGTACGTCTCGCAATTCTTGAGCAATTTGGGTAACTACAAGTCATTTGGCGATGTCAAGTTTGTTCCGCGCTGCAAAATCGAGTCGTTCAAGGCCATCGCCGCCACTGCGTCCATCGACCTGGAAAGGCACATCGAATCCCTGAATTCCAACGGATACAAGAATATCGTCCTTCCATTCAAAACCATTGGTGAACTGATCGAACAAGGTATTTACTACGTCGATGAGAACATCGCACTGCTGGGTTACACCGCAGATGGCTATACATCCGCTTATTATCTTGGAGAAGGAGTCAGCCTCGACGATATGAAACTATTGAAAGATGAGTTATTTGCAAAGTACGATATTCTGCCAGAAAATACGAGAATATACAAAAAATCTGAGAAAGAGTTTATCATCCTAGTGTCCTCTTATGAAACTGAAAATACCCTAGATTATTACCCAAGAGATACACTGGTCTTGAGTAATGGTGCCTCGGTGATGTTCAAGTTTGGCGACCATTCCAGAGAGATGAGAAAAATTAGTAAATATCTGGAGGAGGCGAAGAAATATGCCGCCAATGAAACCCAAGTCAAAATGCTGGATGAATATATTAATCATTTCCTATCGGGGTCCTCCCATGCGCATAAAGAGGCTCAGAAATACTGGGTCAAGGATATCTCCCCAGTTATTGAAACCAATGTCGGGTTTATCGAGACCTATAGAGAGCCATCGGGTATTATTGGAGAGTATGAGTCCCTAGTAGCTATACAGAACAAGGAAAGAACCAAAAAATTTGCAGAAATGGTCTCTAGAGCAGAAGAGTTTATCTCAAAACTCCCTTGGTCATCAGAGTACGAAAAACCAAAGTTTAACCCACCTGATTTTACATCGCTTGAAGTTCTGACATTTACGGGTTCTGGTATACCAGCAGGGATAAACATCCCAAATTATGATGACGTTAGATTGAACATTGGCTTCAAAAATGTCTCTCTAGGTAATATTCTAAGTGCCTCTGCAAAAGTTTCAGCCAAACATCCACCCACATTCATTCTTCCTGAGGACCGCCCACTATTTGAGAAATACCAAAGTGATTCCTTTGAGGTTCAAGTTGGTATTCATGAGTTGCTGGGCCATGGTTCTGGTAAATTATTGAGCGAGACCAAGGACGGTTTCAACTTCGACAAGGAGAATCCACCAGCAGGCCTCGATGGTAAGCCTGTGTCAACCTATTACAAACTAGGAGAAACTTGGGGCTCGAAATTTGGACAAATAGCAGGGGCATTTGAAGAATGTCGTGCCGAAGTGATTGCCATGTATCTGATAACTGACAGAGAATTGTTGTCCATCTTTGGTTTCACTAAGAAAGAAGACCAAGATGCAATCATATATGCAGGTTTCCTGCAAATGAGCCGTGCTGGGTTGCTAGCATTGGAATTTTGGGATCCAAAAACAAAGAAGTGGGGTCAACCTCATATGCAAGCAAGATTTTCGATCATGAAGACTTTCCTAGAACACAGCTCTGATCCAAACTTCTTGCAAATTGTATTTGATGAAAAGAGGCCAAATGATTTGCACATTAAATTGGATAAAGATCTAATAGAAACTGTTGGTCATGAATGCGTTAAAGACTACCTACATCATCTACACATTTTTAAGTGCTCTGGAGATGTACAACAAGGAAGTGCATACTTTATTGAGAGATCAACTGTAACAGATGATCTTGCAAAATTAAGAGATACTGTTGTAGCTAAGAGGCTACCTAGACGTCAATTTATCCAAGCGAACTCTGAGATTGTAAACAATAGCGTTATTCTACACGAATATGAGGAGACACCAATGGGTATGATACAATCTTTTGTCGAGAGAGAGTATTGATAATAGCTTAAAAAAATACTTATACTCCTGCTAATAATTTTTCTTTTTTATTTAGTACCTGCTGAAAAATCTTTTGCAAATATCTAACCAAATTAGTGATAAATTATTATATATCAAATATTTAAACTTTAGCTGTATAAAAATTTTTATCATATATGCATCTAACTATTGTGCGTATTCCAAAGCCGCAGTCCAGAAGTTTGTTTCCAATTCACAAACATCAGCATAGATTTTAACCAATGTTTGAATCTCATTTGGTGGATATGTCTTAGCAATGTTGTTAAGCAAAACGATTCCCTTAGCCATTGCATCATGGTACCCTTGAGAAAGATAGGTATCACACCAATCACGACATACGCTATCCTTGTCACAAGTGATATCGTCCTTTACATTGAGTAAAGCATGTCCATAACCCATGAGGCATGGTGTCAATGCTAGTACAAGTTCTTGCCAGTTCCCATTTCTTGCCACGTCATTGAAGTATCGAGAGTAAGCTTTCAATGCTGGTCCTCTTTTGATGTTTTCGAAATAATCGTCGCCCTTTACACCAAAGTCCTTTCTCAAACGCCTTTCATGTTCTGACATTTCATGTCTGACACTGCCAACAATCAAAAGCTCACTCTCAATATCTTCCAAAGTTGGCGACTTGCTTGCAGCAATACAATGAACTCTTGCATAGTCGATCAAATAAGAATAATCTTGTTCAATGAAGAACTTCAGTTTCTCTAAATCAATGGTACCCTTAGCAACTTCTAGAACAAACGGATGTTTGGTATAGGATTCCCAATGAGGTTTAACTACAGGGTGGTTGATCAAATAGGAGAAGAAGTCGTTTTCGGTACCAATCTCGTCGGACAGTGTCAACTTTTTGTTCTCCAAGACCTGGTGTGCAGAGAAGCATTCATCTGAGATCATTCTATTCAATGGGATACTGATTGCGTAAACGTGATTGATTGGTCCGTTTTCAGTAACATGCTTCTTAGTAACTGTACAACCAATTGAGACAGCATTTTGAACATATTCCACACCACCATATACGGCTTGTTGTAGTGAGTAACCGTGTGCTAAATTTGACGCAATTGAAGATGCCAGCGTGCAACCGGTACCGTGGGTATGAGTAGTTGGGACATAGTTACCTTTGTAGACGAAGTATTTTGATTCTCCACTCATATATAAGACATCTGTGATGTATTTCTTATTCTCATCAGCCCAAGGGATGTGGCCACCTTTCACAAGAATATTCTTGGATTTGGTCACCTTGGCAACCTCTAAAGCCAGTTGAAGCATGTCCTGGTGCGTCTTGACCTCCATATCCTTACCAATCAACTTGAAACATTCTGGAACGTTGGGAGTCAATAGATCAGCTAAGGGTGTTAGTTTATTGACCATAACGTCCACAATATTACCTGATGACAGACTAGAGCCTGAGGTGGCTACCAACACGGGGTCGACAACCAATGTTGGTCTGTTTTCTTCATTCATAGAGAGAAGTTTCTCTGCCAGCACTTCAGCTGCATCCACGGTCAACATACCGGTCTTAATAACATTGCATCTTATATCTTGCAAATTGACATCAAGCACGTTCTTAACTACTTCTCTAGGGGTCGGATGGATAGAATAAACTTTGACGGGTGTCTGGGAAGTCAATGCGCTTATACATGTCATCGCATAGCATCTGTGAGCAGTAATGGTCTTCACATCGGCCTCGACACCAGCACCACCGCTAGAATCAGAACCAGCAACAGTCATAACGACAGGCAGGTTCTCGTCGCTTGCCAGACGCAAATAAGGCGGTGGTGTGTTGATCTGAACAGCCTCTCTAATAGTATCTGTAGTCATTATGTTGACTTTGATATGGTTTTAGTGTTTACTTACTAATTTTACAGATGATACAAGAAATAGCAATAGCCAAGTGAAAAGAAAAGGTATTTGCAAGAAGAGAATCGATGCCTTTTTATATAATATTTTTATTGAAGGTTCCATGCATTTTTACCGACTCCGTTGTGTAATTACGAACACTGCTTTGAGCTGACATCGGCAACGGCTACCAGTATCCCATTCAGCCCTCACTCCCCCCATTATTGAGTGACGTTGATTGAGAATCGTTCCTGTGTAGAGTAAAATTGAAAAAAACTGAAAAATATGAAAAAATTTGAAAAAAAAAGTAGGTACACTGGGAAAGCCATGCATGTTCCCATCATCAGGCGATATTCACTAACAGGAATGGGCTTGATATTCAGTTACGACTTTTCTGGAACCTTTTATTTTTTTTTTTGTTATGGGGATTGGATTCCCAATTTAGATACGATCCATGCACGTGCAGTCCTTGCAATACCATATCCCATATTCCAATATTCCATATTGTACTATCTATAGCATCGTATCGTTTGGTAGATATTTAATAATCACTTGTTATGGATATGGTTACTTGCCCTCTTGACATTACTAGTTGTTGTTTTTTTTTCCTGGGAGACGGGCGCCAATTATCTAATGCTATATATATACTTACATCAATGTTTAAAGGTGTGATAAATGTAGGGCGTTTTGTTTTGTGTTGTTTAAACTAAAAAATATCAGGGGCATCTGTCCATTTACGGTCTCTCCTCTGTTTCCAGTACTCTCCGTTGAATTTCCAGAAATTGTTCCCTGTTAATGGATCGGTCTCGTATGTGAACCATCTTGGAGAATACTCGATATTCTCTTCTTCTCTCTTGCGACGTACTGCTCTTTGTTTTTCTTCCAATCTGTGCTTCTCCTCAGCAGCATCGTCGTATCTACCTTCTTCCATGGCTCTTTGGTCGGGTCTTAATCTACTATCAGTAGGTGGTAACCATTCTAGTAGTTTTGGCGCAGGGTCATTTAGAGTCACGGCAAATGAAGTCAGGTTGAATGGGATATCAGGTCTTTCATTGGCTTTCCAGATCAAAAATTTGTTACCATCAAACTTGGGTTCATCTATCAGAGAGTTTGCTTTAGTACGCTCGATAGTCATGTCCTCGCCGTTCTTAGGGGTCACTTTCTTGGCATAGAGTGCCTCGTTCCAATGACCACCCAAGACCCATAGCTTTTCGTTATTCTTATTGTAGACCTCACCTTTTACCTCATAAGCACCAGCAGATGTCCAACCTCTTGCTTTGTAATGAAGTACACAATAGTCGCCTGTTGTGTGATTTGTGATTACAGAATCACCATTGTTGTCAACTTGCGGATTACCGACCAGGATACCAATCACAGCCATATCAGGTTTCTTCCAGCTATAAAGTTCCTCGTCAGGATTATTACAGTCTGGACGAAGTTTGATCCACCATGTGCCCAAGTTCTCGACGGCAAAGGTTCTACCAGTAAAATTTGAGTCAACTTTACATTCACCCCAATAGTTCCACTTTGGTGCCTCACCCCATGTGGCAGATATAGCTGGATGATGGGAGACCTGTTCAGTCAAAAATCTGTACTGATGGTCAGGGGACACGTATTCAAAGGTCTCGCCAAGTAAAGGATTGAAAGGTTTGGCAACCCTCTTAACAGTGGAGGCATACATTGACGCAGAATATGCTGCAACATACAGTGTTCTTAAACTAGAATCTTCAAACGTCGCTGCAACATCCATCAAGTTGGAATATTCCAAGTCTTCAGTGACTCTTTGTAAAAGTGAAGAGGGCTCGTTGAATGAAACAGGAAGCGTGATCTTGGTTAAATCCTTACCAACCATAGACTTCAATACTGACCACAGACTAATTTTCGGTCTTTCATCTTTATCTAGTGATAAGTTATCCCTCATCGGTTCTTCATAACCACAAAATGTTTTCTCATTGAAGATAATATCCTTATACTCACTCTGCTTTTCTGTGATAACCTCCCTTTCAAAGCCTTCATGAAAGGTAATCTTATTTTCAGACGATTCCTCAACAACTTTTTGTACCTCCTCAAGTATTGTATTACCGCTTTCATTCTCTTCACTCTTTTCTGCATTGGCAGCTTTAGCGTTTTCCATTAATTCCTCAGCATCGAAGAATTCCTCAGCGTCACTATCCTCATCCTCGTCCTTTGTCGCATCAATGTATTTAGCAATCTCCTCAAGGGTATCATTCGATTCTTTAACCAAGCCGGTAGATATTTCATCTTCCTCCATTTCATCCGTATGTTGTAACTTCTTTTGTAATAGTTTCTTAAGGTTCCTTCTCTCCTTATCCAGTGCAGAAAGTCGCTCGTCTTTATCCTTCAGTTCAAATTCTAACTCTTTAACAGCTCTTATCCAAACATTATTCACATCTCTTTGTTTTGTTAGTTTGGAAATCATTTGTTTGTCCTTATCAGTGATCAAATTATTCAATTTATCAAAGCTCTCATTAACAGTTTGCAGTGATTTCCCAAGTGTCTGAAAAGTATCATTAGAATTATTAGCTATTAGATCAGAAACAAATTCCGAAAGAGAGCCTAATTCAATAACTATTGACCTTTGAAGAATATGTACCTCCTGCGCATACGGAGTGTAGAGGGTCTCTAGATCCTCTTCATCTTCATTCTCCACAGCCAGAAACAAGTCATCGCCATCGTCATTTTCGTCCTCTGATTCCTTATCTATCATTTTAGAGTCGTATTGTTTAATATTCGTTGCTGCAAAAGCTTGTGGTTGAGTATCGTGTACCCCTGGTGACCTGCTAGGCAACATAGATGCCGTTTCAAAGCTACTAGTACTATCAAAAACAGGAGTTACAATTTCCCGATTCAAAGATAAATTTGGCGATGTTGGTTGAATTTGAAATGCTGAATCGAGAGATTCTTCACCCACGTTATTCATCAAACCTAAACCGGCACTGCATCTTTTTGATTCGTTTACACTATTAACTTTTGAATGTGTTCTATGATGAGATGGTCTCCTAGGCCTCCTAGGCGAATCTAACGACTGTAAACCATAGTTCATAGCTAACGAAGGGGGGATTGTACCAGTAGTTAACATCATTTCCTTATCTTTTGCAAATCTTATAGCACCTTGTATTGCCCATACCCATCTATTGGTTTCAATATGATGATTACCCTTCAAGTGCCATCTAATTGCTCCATTCCCACCAATTACCTCAAATTTAAGCTTTTCTGAGGAATCTAGATGAAGATTGCAAGTTGACATATTTAGGGACCCCCTGCAGGCATTCTTAGTGTCATTCTGGTCAATATAATATGATAATTTACCATCAGCACTTAAAATAAACCATCTCAATTTATACCCTTGAGCAAAATTTGTCCATTTTTGTAGATAACCTCGATATGTCGGTGGTTTGTATAAACTCCCACTAACATCAATGACACTCTGCTCACCGGTAGCTTTATCTAGCAACTTTTTTAACTCAACATCCGTCAATAATTTTGGATTTGATGCAGCCTCTGAATCACTAACTTTCTTAACCAGGTCAACTGGAAGAACCCCTTGGGCATCTCTTTTAAATGGATCGGCACCATGTTCCAATAACCATTTACACATTTCCACATCTCTCTTTTTGATAAACTCATGCAAAACAGTATCACCCGTGTCTGGATCCAGACCATTTATATCTAGTAATTCTGCATTCCTAGCATTAGTTAAAATCGATTCCAAATGTTGAAAATCTCTGTTATTGAATGCTGTTCTCAATTCCTGTGCTGTTTCCGCGACATAGGATGATCTTTTCATCTGCATGCTTTGGGCAACATTCAAATCTCTACAAATCTCAATGGCTTGCATGTGTGTATTATTAACAACACAATCATTAATTGTTGGCTGGTCCATTAAATACATTACAACTTCTCCTCTGGCCTGGTATGACGCAATATGTAGTGGGGTATTCCCATTGTTATCCCGTTGATTAATATCAAGTCTGATATGACTAGTATTATCTGCTGATTCCATATTTGTTATCCATCTCGTAACGATTTCTTTGATCAACCCCAAGGGCGCAACTTGAACAGCATAATGAAGAACAAGTTGCAATACCTCCTCTACATTCGGGTCATCTCGAGGTATGAATTGAGTATCTATAACATCTTGTAACTGTTGAATCGAACCTGATCTCAATGCATCCAATAATTTTAATTTTAATAACGGCTTGCTAGTACCACCGCTTGTTTCGTTATTTTCTAACATTAGTGTACTTTCTTAGCAATAGTACCTATAATAACTTAGTCCTTAGTACTCTGTAGATATAAAATTCTCTGTAGAGCTTGATATTAATTGTGAACTTCCAATTTATTACGTAGCTTCAGAATTTCGTTAAAAACCGAATTCTGATTCCATTGTAGGTATCAGATCACAAAGCCGTTTATTTACAAATCGTATATAGCGATGCAAACAGAGGAATTTCCCAATAAAAGAATATGAATTGTTGAATATCTACATTTTTAATCATAATAAATAAATACTTCCTTGCATATGAACTTTTGTTTCTTTTAAGCAGACTTGAAGGAACCCTAACAAGGGTATCATAATAAAAAAGTAACCTGTAGTTTCAATTACCTTGTTATAAATAGGTTACGGTCACCATAATAATACACGGATCATCCGGAAACGCTAATATCAAAGTAATCGTAGCCAGAAAGTAAAAACTGTAAGTCATCTGATTTGTTATTATGGGATAATGACCCCGCCCTTTTCCTGATATCAGAAAGATATTTCTCTTTATCAGGAGTCTTTTCACTTACCTGGTAGTTTACATCTCTAGATAAGGTTTCCTGTCTCTCATGCTCTCTCCTAAATATCCTATCAATTTCCAAGAACGATCTTTCCAGTAAGGATGCAAATCTCTTTGTTTGCCTGTGTCTAGAGGAAACCACAATGGATATACTATCTTCGCGGATAACGTAACCGATACCAAACCCATTGGCGGTAACTGGACCAAAACCGAAGTTCTTCAAACATGGGTTACCACAGTTCGAAGTACTCATCACGTTATTGTTCATCAAGTCCCAAGACTTGTCTGTAAATAGAGGTGGTAGTGGCAACTTGTTCTTGTACCATTCATTCCATACACACCATAATGCATAAAGATGACGATCTTGGCCTAGACCCATCGAACATTCTTTTGTTATTCTGGAATGCTCTTTGGCAGCTTTTTGCAAATATTCAATCCTTTGCGCATTAGTAGCCCTACTGTCAAAAACTGATTTTACAAACTTCTTGGATTCCTTTGTCACAGACCTAATAGCCTCCGTTCTACCATTTTGGAAAGTTTTAGTCATTGCCGGTTCATAGACGGTCTCAAACTTACCATATAAGGCATAGTATGCTATTTGAAAGACCTGCTGGGTAAATGCATCAGGCGAGCATTTGAACATCGCCTTGATATGTGCAGCACCATATGTTTCAAAGTCTAGTGGTACAAATTCGTATTGTGAGATTAGATCAGAGATCCTGGTCTCGGCAAAATGCAATGATGATAATAAAAATGAATCCGGCCTCCATTCAAGCTTTCTTGGAATGGTGATCAGATTTGCACGAGACTGTTTCTTCAATGATCTTGGATCCATATCTTTTTCAGCAAAAATATCGGGAACATTCTTTGTAACACCACGAGCAAAACTTAGAATAGAATCCGTATAAATATCGGTAGCAAATCTTAGCACAGTGTGTCCATCGACACCTGTATGTTCGAAATTGATACCAGCTTTACCATCTCTGGTAACGATCAATTGTAACTTTTCAAACCAACGGTTCATGCAGGTACCATATTGTATATTTAATGGCACCTTTGAGCTCTCGTCATCGCCTAAATTAATCGTAGAGGTACCACACAACATAGATTGAACCAATTGGCTGTTCGTCTCTGGATCTTTGGAGTCGAAATGTAGATCATCCAAACAAATTACAAACAGAGCACTGTCGATCAACTTCAAGTTCTTCCAATTTGTTGAATCTGAGTCGTGATAGATATAGTCACGAATATTTGACCACACACGTCTTGACTCTGTGGTGAAGACACCCATAGGCATCAAATAGCGGATGAACTCCTCCCTGCTTTGTAAGTGATCTCCGATATGCCTCTCTGTGTCCATAATAATGGAGTAAAGGTTCCATTCCAATTCTTCTGGGAACTGGAAGATAGGGTAATTGTTAATATCCAGGACATCGAACCAATAAAATTGAGATTTGTACATGACCATAATGTGGTGTGATGTTGGATCCGTCTGCAAATGACAGGACTCCTCGCCTGGGCCTGGAGGAATTCTGCTCGAGCCAAACAATTTCTTGTACTGGTCCATTGACAGCGGTGTATTTCTGATCTTATCTGGTGCCAAAGTACCGTGTCTCACTTGTTTTATGAACTTCAGGATCGAGGTCACCAGTTTGGCGCACCTCTTGATCTGCAAAGTGTGCTTCCCGTACGGCCCACCGGGTTCGCTGCCCCTAGGATTATCCTTCGTGATCGTAGGGTCGTCTTCCAGCTGGAAATAAGGGTTCACGTTCAGCACGACACTTTGGTCGTAAAGTAAATACGAGTCGTACCAGAACTGCTCGATGTACGACGATTCCGGCGTCTCGTTAGCCAGCTCGGTATCATACTGCAGCAGTTTCTGCTGCAACGTCTTCATGACGTCCAGGTTTTCGGGGGACATGACAACTTTCTTCGTCCTCCTGAACTGCCTCTCGTCCTGCAGCGGCTCCACACGCTCCAGATACCTCTTCAAAGTCTCCTCCAGCGGAGGGATAGGTAATCTTTTCAGCACCGGCTCCTGCTTCTTCTCCACATCCGGCCTGCTCGTCACAGCTACTACCATTATTCTTGTCTGTTTGTCTTTCTTATTCTTGCCAAGTAGTACCACCCTGGGGAGAGATCCAGATGTATGGAACTAAGATCTTCTGCTCTATATATATATATATGTATATATATATACTATTAGAAAGGCAAATGCGGTCATCACCATTCAGAAGGTCATCTTTCCAGGGTCATCCGCGGGGTGGCCTGCACCATTTTCTAAGCCCCGAGAACAGTCATCTCAAAAAAACGACAAACACAGACCACTGAAACCCCCGCAGAAAACTCCATTCTCTTCTCTCTCTGCGGGGTCATCGCTATTTTTTTTCATTTTTATTTTTGGTTTTTGGTTTTTTTCACTCCGCTCCCCTATTTTTCTCGCGCTTTTTCAATTTACTCCGAATCTATTTTTCTGGCCCCGGGTAAAAAATCAAATAGCAATAAACCCCCGTTCGTCCGTGGTTACAAGATATCAGGACCAGTTTACGTATAAACGTACTTTTCTTCTTTTTTTTTTTTATTTGTTCCTGTTTTACTTTTGTTTTGCTTTTGTTTGTTTACTGTGTAATCATAGTAATATTTCCTAATATACTGCAAAAAAAGAAACTATATGAGAGAGTGCGGGAGAGTAGTATCAATTCTAGTCATCGAACTAACAAGTTGATCTTGTCAAAAGATAAGAGATTGCTCTTTAAACAAGGTGTTGTTTGTTCTATTGAAAAGGCAGGGTGTTTGGAATCACGTGCTATATTTTCTCTCATTCTTTACGGTTACTATTTTTTGTTTTTAGAGACAAAAAACGTATTTTTCCCAATTGGGTAAAGGAAAATAACCGCCGAGATCTGAAACATTTGGAAGTTGGAGGGGAAAATTGGTATTTACGAAGAAACGTGCGTACAAAAAGTTTTTTATTTCTTTTCCTTAGGTCTCGTCAATTACTCAGAAACCCTCATAGAATTGAAGGTAAGTTAGCCGCCGACCCTTTTTTTTTCTACTTTATCGATCCTCCCAGAACTGAAACGTATAAATAGCACGGTCTAATTTTTTATTCCCTTTTTCAAATATTTTACGGTTATTTTATTTTTTTTTTTTTCAGGGAGAAAACAAAAATAAATCAAACAATGCCGGATACTGAGAGAGTAAGCGTCACTCCTGCGCAACAGTGTAAGAAGGAATACAAATCTGTACAGTACCAATTGAAGCAGATCATAGGCAAGGGCTCGTATGGCGTTGTATACAAGGCCGTGAACAAGAAGACCTCCCAGGAAGTGGCGATCAAAGAGGTCAACTACCAGGATGACGAGGAGCTTTTGGATATCATGTCGGAGATAGATCTTTTGAAAAACTTGAACCATGAGAATATAGTGAAGTACCACGGGTTTATTCAAAAACAGCATAACCTATACATTATCCTGGAATATTGCTCTTTCGGATCCCTGAAGAGCCTTTTGACGAAGAACAGACGGCCCCTGAGTGAACAGGAGGCTCAAATATATGTCAAACAAACGATTTGTGGGCTGAATTACCTACATGAACAAGGTGTAATACACAGAGACATCAAAGCGGCAAATATACTCCTGGATTCGCGTAATACCGTGAAATTAGCAGATTTCGGTGTCTCGACAATGGTAAATAATACCGCTATGACGCTCGCCGGCTCATTAAACTGGATGGCACCCGAAATCATTGGTAACCGCGGTGCCTCGACGTTAAGTGATATATGGTCCCTGGGCGCTACCGTCGTCGAATTACTTACAGGTAACCCACCATTTCATAACTTGGTTGACATGAACATTTACTACGCCATTGAAAATGACTCCTATTTCCCACCAAGTTCATTCTCAGAAGAGGTAAAGGATTTCTTGGTCCAATGTTTCGCCAAGAATATGTATAAGAGACCAACTGCAAAACAATTACTTGAACATCCATGGATTACAAAACAAGACAATAACGAACATTTAATAGAAAATAATGATCACAATGACCTAAATTATGATAACGCCCTCACCCCAACACCATCGCCATCGATCAATAAACTAGATCTTTATCGCGAAAATCTGGATGAATCGGACTATTGCTGGGATTCAGATTTTGCCGACGAGGAGTTAAACCTGTCTTCACCATCAAAGAAAAAACTGGTGAAGAAATCTAAAAACTATAAAAATGAGTCTGATAGTGAAAGAAATAAATATAAAGGCAACTCTGAGCTCGTTGAAACTGACACAACAATCAACGATAGTGATATAATCAATGATCCCACTGGATCTGATACTAGTTTCAGAGGGATACTGTTAGATAGACATTACTTTATGAAATTACTAAAGTCTGGAAAGGCCATCGATAATGTGCCTAAACTTTTCCAAAAATGTAGTATGGAGACAATTGCATTATTACTAATTGACTATGGTTTGCGGAAACAGTTACAAACTGAAGACGACAATCAGCAAGTAGATTATAAAACCACACATGAGAGAAATCTTTACAATATATTTAGTTTTGACGAGGTGTCTTTAAGTCGGAGATTTAAAAGAAAATTTATCCAATTGGGCGGCATACCTACACTTTTTCAGTATGAGAAAGTGCTTAGTATGTTCTTTTTAGACGATTACACAGATGAATTGATTAAAGCAGGTATCATCCCTCACGTCAAAGAATATACTGATTCAAACATTGTCTTAAGTGTGATAAATAGGCATATGGAGTTACTTTCGGTTGAGAGCTGGTGCGAATGGTGTAATTTCAACCTACCACTGAATCTCATCTTAGACAGTCTCATCGAAAGACGAGCACAATCAATTTTGCTGAAAATATCGATGTATGGAACCAATGAATTTAAAAATGAAATATTAACTAAAATCATTAGGTACAAAATCACAGATAAGAATATGATGGATCCACAAGTTCTATATGTAATATTCAAATCTGTATTCTATATTCTTCGCGCACTAACCCACCAAACAAATATAAGCCAGCAATCATCTTTTATGCTCAACGTACGGTCACAAACGGTTTCCTCTAGCAGTAACGAGACATCAATACCGTCATTAAGCTCATCTCCAACTAAGTCACCTGTAAGCTCTTGGAAAAATCAATCGCCACCATTATCACCTTCTCGGACTCTAAATGAGGGCGGGTTGAAAACTATCGATAACAGTTATAGTACTGTCACTGCATTGAGTAGTTGTGCTAGTGGAATTGAAATTTCTGAGGAAGTATTTTCCTGGATGGAGACGTATTTAAAAAGTAAACACTTCCTTGGCTTGATGGACATGCATGTTTGGAAATATTATAATAAGGCATTTTACTACGTTACTGTGTCAAATAAATCGCGGCTCCTAAAGTTATTGGTCGACGAACATTACATTAGATTTTGTCTCCGTGTCGCAGACACAATTTCAGAAAAGAATGCTCAGTTAATAATGAGTCAGGCCTCCCTACTTCTCATTAAAATGTCTAATGAGCTGCTTTCAACATCACACGCACAATCATTGAACACCAAATCAATGATGATTTCACCCTATTTGATCAAGATTGGAACTTTATTTTTGACCGGCAAAAATTTTATATATGCAGGTGTTGAAATACTTCTGAACTGCCTGCAATATGCGGTTCACCAGAATGGGGATAATATGGGTGATACCTTTAATAAAAAGGGTAGCCGTGGGAGGTCAAGCGATAGAATATCAGTAGTTCATTCAGATAAAATATTATTAAATGAAGAGAATATATTGGTGGATATGAATACAATAGCTGATACATTTTACAAGTTACCGGAGAAGGATGCAAACTTTGGAAATTTCATTGTTAAATTCACCAAGCTATGCGCTTTGCAACCGCTAGAATACATTTGCATTCACATAATAATCAAGAAAGATTTCTATAATAAGATCGTATCATATTTTGGATTATACTGTAACAGTTTGTTAATTCAAATTGATCTATTGAAGTTTATTAAGTTACTTTTTACAAGAGCCCTAAATTCAGGACACTGCCGTAGCGAAATCCTAGAAAGCTTAAAGACTCTATTAGCGTTCCTATCCGAGAACTGGGATGCAACAAAGACCAAGAATAAGAGTCAAGTTGGATATAATTCAGTTCTGATTAAACAGCTATGTTCTGATATCGCGCTTTTGTTGTCGGCTAGGCCTAATATCAAGAAATCCAACAATGGACGTTTCAATCTGGGTGTTCCACAAATTATTTTAAATGGTAACCAACCTTCTGCCATGCTCTTAGAAAGGGATAAACTTTCGATCCCTAGGCCTTATTTTAAAAAATAAAAAGACAATTACTTTTTCATCAAACCTACATTTTGCATTGTTATAAGATTTATTCTTTTTAAGAACAAAAAAAAAAGAGTAAATATTTTAGTTTTTAGTTATTTCGGACATGGAATTGGGATAGCTCTGAATACAGAAGAATAACGTTCTCATTTCCTTCTTTATTCCTTTAGATGGTGGACGTCCTTCACATAAGTTCCCGTTTAATATTCTTCTTTTTTCGTTTTTCATTTTTTTCTCTGGTAAAGAAAAGTAACCGGTTTAAATCCTGCACATGCAGGAGGACTTGACTCTTACACAGTTCGACTATGCTTTTCAGACGATGAAAGATGCGGAATAACCTGAAAGTATCGGCTTCATTGAAAAAAAAAAAAAAAAAAATAATTTAAAAATTTAAAATAATAAAATAGCATTTAACGAGCATAATTAGATGATGATTTTATACCTTTTGGGAATCTCATTCTTGGTTTTTACAGTTTTCTTTCGTCTTTTTTTCTTTAGTAGTATATGTTTAAATCGATATCCAAATACCATTCAACAGCTAGATTATTTCGAATGTCTCCATCCTTGATCTGTTTGTGTAACCCTTTGCTTGATATCCAAGCTACAGTCGATGACCAGTACCTAAACAAGTACGACTTAAAGGCTAACGATGCCATTTTACTAGAAACTGGTTCTAATGATAAAAGAATGGCTATCTATGATGAATTGCTAGCATATCCTGATGTTAAATTTGTTGCTGGTGGTGCTGGTCAAAACACCGCCAGAGGTGCTGCCTACATCCTAGGTAATGGCCAAGTTGGTTATTTTGGCTCTGTCGGTGAGGATAAGTTCTCTCAAAAACTACTAGCTGAGAACGAAGCTGCTGGTGTGCTATCTCTATACCAAGTGCAGAAGGATATCAGTACCGGTAAGTGTGCTGCTTTGATCACTGGCCACAACAGATCTCTGGTCACAGACTTAGGTGCTGCCAATTACTTCAAGCCAGAACATTTGGATAAGCACTGGGACCAAGTTACCAACGCCAAGTACTTTTATATTGGTGGTTTCCACCTGACTGTCTCTCCAGAGTCTATCATTAAAATCGGTCAACATGCCAAGGAAACCGGTAAGCCATTTGTCTTGAACTTTAGCGCTCCTTTCATCCCACAATTCTTCAAGGATGCTTTGGCCAAGGTACTACCATACGTCACTATTGTTGTCGCTAACGAATCTGAGGCTGCTGCGTACGCCGAAGCTTTCGGTCTATCTTGTGACAAGGAAGATCTAGTTGCCATTGCTAAGAGCATTATTGGTGACTCTAATGACAAGACAGTCATTTTCACGCACGGTCTGGAACCTACTGTAGTAGTAACTAAGGATACCGAAAAGAGCTTCCCAGTTAAACCACTAGACAGTGCTAAGATTGTCGATACTAATGGTGCGGGTGATGCCTTTGCTGGTGGTTTGATGGCTGGTCTAGTCCAAGGTAAGCCACTTGAAACCGCCATTGACATGGGTCAATGGTTAGCCGCCCTTTCAATCCAAGAGATCGGTCCATCTTACCCAAAAAGTAAGATTGAGTATGCTTAAAACCTAAAACTGTTTGAGTCTCTCCGTATTTTACTTCAACCTTTATTTTTTTTTTGGTAGTTTCGAAACCTAGTATATACATTATAATTGTACACTATCGACTACTTGATAATCAGTTTTGGTACCAGAACTGTATTATTTTAGTCATTCATTCATTCATTCTTATTTGTCATAATATTTTTAAAGCACGTGACCTATATTTA